>NW_021011677.1:161588-184829 GCF_003987935.1 Bombyx mandarina | reverse complement strand
AATTAGGTGTAAAAAAGTTGTTTTCCCGATGGATACCGCATTCGCTCTGTGAAGAGCAAAAAGCGGCTCGCGTTACTTGATGCGTCAGAACTCTCGAAAGATTCCACGCAGGATCCTCAAATGCTGTATACAACATTGTATCAGGTGACGAATCCTGGATATACGCGTACGAACCCGAAACAAAAAACCAGTCACGAGTACTCACGAGTTTGGGTGTTCGAAAATGAGTTAAAGCCAACAAAAATTGTTCGTTCACGGAGTGTTGCAAAAAAAATGGCGGCCACGTTTGTCTCCAAAACCGGCCATGTTACGACTATTCCTCTTGAGGGACAAAGAACGGTTAATGCAGAATGGTATGCTAGCATTTGTTTGCCACAGGTCGTTTCTGAACTCCGTAAAGAGAACTGCAACCGCCGCATCATCCTCCATCACGACAATGCGAGTTCTCACACCGCGTACAAAACAAAAGAGTTTTTAGAGCAAGAAAACAGAATTATTAGACCATCCACCGTACAGCCCCGACCTAAGCCCTAATGATTTCTATACTTTCCCTAAAATAAAGAATAAATTGCGTGGACAAAGATTTTCATCACCTGAAGAAGCTGTGGACGCCTACAAAACGGCCATTTTGGAGACCCCAACTTCCGAATGGAATGGTTGCTTCAATGATTGATTCCATCGTATGGAAAAATGTGTCAAATTTCGCGGAGAATACTTCGAAAAGCAATAAATACATTTTTAAATAGTAATGTTGTGTCACTTCGTTAATTCCCGAAATTTTCAGTGCCACCCTCGTATTCCATTCCCGATACTTTTAGTGCAGCCCTCGTATATGTTACTTATGACGACGCTCGTAGCCGAAAGTAAGTATTGTACTTTTTGACGAAGCATGCTTATAAAAAATTCCGTACTCTATAACTTTTAGCGTGCACTTGTCTGCAATTCACATTTATGAAAAAAAAAAACATGTATTTGCTCATAATTCATGAACATATGTAGTTCAAACAACGCGCCTCGTCTTCCGAATTCCTCATTCGATGTGACATGACCTGAATTCATTAGCAAAACGAGCTATGCCGCGCGTCATGTGCGCAGCTGATGGCGCCGCACAAAGCGAGCTTGGACCTCACAGAATGTTCGGGGCTGAGGTAATATGAATCTTCAAACAATGTCAAGTTGCGTGCTTTGCTTCGTATTTCTGAAGAAATGAACGAGGAATTTAGGGCTAGGAACGTGTTTAAGCTCGCTTGTTCGAAACAGACCGAGGGATTAAATTTAAACCTGTTTTATTAGCGCTGTCGCAACGCGTAACCCTTAAATATATAGTAATAAATACCATTTAATTATTTAATCATAAATTAAATTTAAAGCAAGTATATAGTATAACCCTTAAGTGTATCATCGATGGCGTAACGTACACAGCCGCGTGTCAATGTCACTTGTGAGAAAACTTAGCCTGTCAGTTTTCAAACTTATAAAACGTCCATGTCAATATTGCTTGTCTATGGTCGTCATTATCACGTGTGGGGGACCATGTCGATAAAGTTAATTCAGTTAGTGCGTGCAGGGGGAGTCCTCTAACGAAATATATCCGTTCTCATCCTATTCATCTGTGATTACTTGTGATTTGTAAAGTCATAGAGTAATTAAAGAAGATATTGACTAGCTATCTGCAGTGTTATTTCACATATGAATAAAATGCAGGATCGTGATGGTATATCTAAGAATTTCTTTTTGGTCCAGTTTACCCCTTTATTGTGGTCTCGAAGAACCTCGTACAGCACGGCAGGTGAAATGTCAAAGAGTGATCCTTAACATCAAAATTTATTCGTCTAGAATGTAGAATTAGTGCCCACAGTACTGATATTATTCAAGGGTCAAGTACATAGCAGGTACCCACGTATTCATGTATGCGACGTGAGGCGTTGAGGTCGAATCAAATCACTTCACGAGCCAAACATTACACATTGCTCATCTAGTTATGTATCGATTAAAGCATGGATAAAAGATATTTAATTTACTTATTAACCCTTTGAACCCGAATCGTTGACAGATCGACTCTCTATTAATGCGTATAAAGTGTCGAGCGTCGGAATACCGGCTATTGCGCAGTTTGATTACCTATAGTTATTAGATATTGACCTGTACGGACGTGTCTTAGCGCACGCACGTGAAATGTTTTAAAAAAGTTAATAACATTTATAAATAGCCATTTACGAGTATAATTATTTTACTGTGACATTAGCATTGATTTTTGTATTTTTTTAAATTAAACTTCTTCAAAAATCCTTTAACAAATTCTGTAAAATATGTGAAAATAAGCTCAACACTAGAAGTGTCAAGTAAAAAACTTTAAGAAACTATTTAGAAAATGTTGTGTGAAAAAGCATCTCATAAAGTCAATGATTACGTAATGGATAAAATGATATGGGAATATGATGCTTGCTAATGGCTGTTTCACACTATTTTTGCTCACTGCATTTCTTTGAATATATATAGCTTTGTCCATAAGTTTCTGTTATGACTAAAGAATAATAACACAAAATGATTCCCTACTAAAAAACAATTCCGGTGAGCTTGTTTCGCAGTCTCTAATCGTGATTGTGCAGTGAACATAAATTTTACGACTTATTTGTATGAAAATTAGAAACATTGTCCCCACAAAAGTATTTGAGAGTAAAAACCGCGCGAGTTAATAATCAAATGTATTATACACAAAACCTATTGAGAATTACAGTGTAGCGTAGCAAATGTATTCCTGTTATTCGTGAAAAATAATAACTCAATATCATTTTTCGACGAAAAACATTTTGATACAAAACGGGTTATTTCCGAACTCTTCACCATTATACTTCACATAGCTCGTCAATATTCATGCTTACCCTAAAGCTGCTCGTATTGGGACCGGCGGTACAGATAAATTATCTTGACATTCAACAAGTAGATTTTATCAAAGAACATGACTTGTATTATTTTATTCAGTCAGAATTTTATGGGACAGCAAACAGCCAGTTGAGTAGACCCACGCTTCCACACACCGTGGGCATATCATTTCGGATCCTCCCGATACACTATCGGTGCTTTTAGGTATCTCAAGCACCGGTCCCCGTTTTCGTGAACCCGTCGCCTCCGACGAAGGGTTCGGCGAGAAAATTAACCCACAAACACAGCCCACTGACTTTCCCGCCGGATCTCCTCAATGGGTCCCGTTTCCGATGCGATGGTAGATTCTGCGAAGCACTGCTCTTGCTAGGGTTAGTGTTAGCAACGTCGTCAGGTTAGAGCTCCGTGATCTCACCTACTCGTTCGGTGAATCTAGTATGACCCCTCGAGGTCACTAGAATAGGTAGAAAAATAAACGCTGCGATGCGTCCGTTGACATTTCTTCAAGAGTTCAAAACAAACCCTTAATGTTATCGGTTTTATTATTAACCAAACAAGTTGTTAAAACGGTAATGACATTAAAGATTATACCAAGCCTGAAAATTTCAACCTCAAACACACTAATCAACACTCTACTCGAGATGTATGTGTCGATAATAATTTATTCCCACTGTTTGAAATTCCACCATAATCGATGATAGCTTAAAATATAATTTCATTATAATAAAACAAAAGAATATTTCAAGAAAGAATGAAGATGAAAGTATTGTACGTTGTAGATGTCTATGGGCTCCGGTAAACACTAAACAACAAGTTAGGCTGTGAACTCATCCAGCCATCTAAGCAATAAAAATAAACAAGATGGCAATAGAAAAATCGGTTGGCAAAGAGTAAAGAGAGAATGATATAGTACCTTGTTGGTTATCTTTGCCTATTTACCCTCTTAGTTCTACCAACCGCTTGTACAAGGTACAGATTGCGTCGACAAGCACGCGAATGAGATTTCAACTCCCCTCCGAGTGATTTATCTACTTCATTGATATTTAGATTGGCTTCCTTCCTATTGACGTACTTTCAGCAAATTCTGTTTGCTACAACTTATCAAGAGCTAATTTGTTTGTTAAGGTACTAAGAAATCAAGTGGGAAGGATTATGTTCCGATGTGTTTTGTGACTCATGAATGCACATACGTTTACTAGTTATCTAGTAGATAGTTCCAGTGTAAGGTTGCTTTAGCAAGAGTAAAGAGTAAACTGCCCTTTACTAATGAAACAAGTTGACTGCAATTTTAACTCCGTATATTCACCAGTGTCTGCCGTGTCGGGTGGGCTATGTACGACTGACCAAATGCATGCGATGCACAAAACTGCATACGCTGCTAAATGTGTCCCTACATCCAGTAAATAAACTTTCTAGATTCAAATTAATGAATGGTAAGCCGATGCCGATTCGATTTTATATTAATTTGGCAAAATCCCGAAAACCTCCAGATAGTTAGTTCTGTGTAAAAAATAGTTATCTAAATGTTTTGTAAATTGAATCCTACTAATATTATAAACGAGGAATTTTGTAAGAATGTACAGATGAATGTTTGCTGCTCTTTCACCCAAAAAACTACTGAATGGATTTTGATGAAACTTTAGAATAATATACTTAGATGACACATTAGAATAAAACATAGGCTATCTATACTAATATTATAAAACTGAAGAGTTTGTTTGTTTGTTTGAACTGGCTAATCTCATGAACTACTGGTTCGATTTGAAAAATTCCTTCAGTGTTAGATAACTCATTTATTGAAGAAGGCTATAACAGTTGAAAGCTCCTCCTCATATTCCAAGGAGAGTCGAGGAATTCATGCATGCGAGCTTGCAGGCTGCCATTGTACTCTAAAAACTCAGAACTAAGAACTCAATATGTCATGGTACGTTGTAGAGGTCTATGGGCTCCGGTAATCACTGAACGCCAGGTGGGCCGTGAGCTCGTAAAAAATATATTGTCTGGTCAATTTAAAAATAGTTCGTGGTCGCGAAAATTGTACACGAAAAATAATAAATTGTTAATCGAAAGAAATAAAAAAAAAAAATTAAGCTCGAAAACCGTGCTATTTAAATCTACGACTGGCGTTCACCTTGAGTGCCACAAAGTATCCTTCAAAACAAATTACCGACGCCGGCATTGACACTGGCTTATCATGGCGCGGTTAATTTCCGTTGTCAATACACACTGACCGTGCGACACAGTCCCAAACGTTTTGCCTTTTAAATAAAAGTATCAATACTGACCGGAGCCTGAAATTTCAAACTTCGTTTGACAGGTTTATGGGGGCATGCCTTTATAATCAATTGAGTTGAAATTTTTTTTTTGTTGTTTTTGGCACTTGCGGTAAAGATTTTTTGATATGATCCAATTAAAGATGGATAGGTCGCATGAGGGCGTTTGAAATACGGTTCTATTTTATTTATTTATTTATTTACACACGTATAAATAACGAATGATATGAAAAGTTTATTTGTGACCTCGAGTGAATTGTTAGAGATGATACCGTCATCTCGTTTTTACCATCGCACCGCCCGCCACCGGAGTCGAGTTCATCCACACTACCTGGAGCCACTACAGTCATCAACAGTGCGTTTCCAGAGATCTTTTTGCACGTACCATCCGGCTATGGAATGAGCTCCCCTCCACAGCGTAACAGAGCGCTATGACATGTCCTTCTTCAAACGAGGCTTATGGAGAGTATTAAGCAGTAGACAGCGGCTTGGCTCTGCCCCTAGCGTTGCTGAAGTCCATGGGCGACGGTAACCAGGGTAATAAAACGGGCAATAAAAAAAATACCTCTTTAACCTATCTTAAGACTTCTTTAAAAAAAAACTGAAGTTGAACATTAACACTTTGATGTTTAGACACTTTTATTCTAAAGATCAAAGTGTTAATAATAAGAAAAGAGTAAATAAAGAATATTAATTTCAAAAAAGTTTTACGTCTCCGAAACTTTTCAATATTCCAATTTGTTCGAAATTAGACACCATCCTTTGTTAATAATAAGTTCGTGTATTTTAAATTGGCATTTCGAAGGCGAAGTTTGCGAAGTTGAATATTGAAGGTTACGGATTCTAAGGCGACTTCCACCAAAATAAGTGGAGTTCATCGATACGGGGCATAATAAAAAAATTAAATAAAAAAGCCTATATTTCCTTATCCTTAACTTTCATTTCAAATGTTGTATTTATTTGTTAATGTTTAGTTAGTTATTAATGCTTATTGTCGAAATGTTAGTAAGAGTTAGTTTTTGTTATTGAATATGGACCCCTCCTCGGGTGAAGGCCTCCTCCAGTCCTTTTCACTGGGCATATGGGATACGGGGCGTATGTTTTCTAAATTTAACTTTCATTCGATTATATTCTACAATAGACAAATTTTAATAAAATACTGTACAGTCGATACGCAATGGGTACTCGTAACAAAAAAAAAATACATAATTTATATTAGCGTATAAACGTCGCCTAGAAAACTAGTAAAGTAAAGTAAAGCCTAGTAAAACGGGAATAGTATCGTTGTGATTGCGAAAAATGTGTCAAAAATCACCAATTTCTTATATAAATATATTTAAGTTTCATTCGATTATATTCTACCATGGACAAATTTTAATAAAATACTGTACAGTCGATACGCAATGGGTATTCGTAACAAAAAAAATACGTAATTTATATTAGCGTATAAACGTCGCCTAGAAAAATAGGAAAGTAAAGTAAAGCCTAGCAAAACAGGAAATGTATCGTTGTGATTGTCGCAAAATGTGTCAAAAAACACCAATTTCTTAAAGATATGTATAGTTTTAATGTAAATTTTAAATTTCTTTATAAACAAATGTTAAAATGTAATAAAAAAAGCACTTGTTGCTCCCCTCACTATGAACCTGTCTCATTAAGATCAATATTGTAGCGGCAACAGATTTTTCGCACTTGAAATTACTATTAATATTTCTGGACTTGATATTTACGTGAAATTGCATTGCTGAATTGCTGAAGTCCATGGGCGACCTTAACCACTCACCATCAGGTGGGCCGTATGCTCGTCTGCCTACAAGGGCAATAAATAAATATAAATATATATGTATATAATTAAAAGATGCGTTTATTTTAAAAACAAGTTGGCGTGTGTATTTCTGTATCAATAATGGTACAGTTTTATAGGATGGTCGGGTCAGGGAACAATATTCGGAATCAATTGCAACCGCACATGTTTCTTGCGTCACACACAGCTCGACTGTTCTATTGGTGGAGAAAATTTACACCACAATATCAATAGTAAAATTCAGATACAATAATTAAAAGGATCGAACATCAGCATGGCAGATGCGTGAACAATAATATTATTTATAACAATATATATAAAACTTATTATGTATTATTATTATGTAATGGCTCTTGTGAACCGGAAATTCGCAGGCGGATTGGGATGGCAAAGGGTGCCATGTCTCAGCTGGACAAAATATGGAAGGACAAAAATATCTCTATGAACACCAAGAGCAACCTAGTCCGCACACTAGTGTTTTCAATATTCATGTACGGAGCAGAGACATGGACTATAAAGAAAGCTGACCGCAATCGGATTGGTGCCTTCGAAAAGTGGTGCTGGAGGAGGATGTTGGGTATTCCCTGGACCGCACGCCGCACCAATGTATCCATCCTAGCTCAGCTCAAGATCGGGACTACTCTCCACCATTTTTCTGCGAGAGATTCTTGAATACTTTGGCCACATTGCAAGGAAAGACAGTGACAACTTGGAGAAATTTGTGGTCACTGGAAAGGTCGAGGGCAAGCGACCAAGAGGCAGGAACACGACCCGTTGGACGGACCAGATTCGTGCAGCTCTTGATACCACAGTGCACGATGCTCTGCACTCAGCTGCAGATAGGAACAGATGGCGGTGCTTTATAAAAAACAAACTGTTTCAAGGCCATGACCACTACGCTTAGTAATGAGGAAACCGACGCAAGGAGGAGGAGGATTATTATAATATTATTGTGTGACTTAATTTCAGTAAAGAAACCATGCATTTTGTTAATAAGTACTACTTATAATCTGGGTTAGTAACTTAAAACCCTATTTGAATATTTATTATAATTTTTTTCCCAAGTGCCAACTTCAAAGGCTATCAATTAGCAGATTTATAGCAGTATTGTTATGAAAATTTCAACAGAATTGAACGTATCTGTGTAAATTCGTCCTGCATGCGTGACATGAACCATTCATCTGAATGTGATTGAAGTTGGTACAGTTGTTTTAGGCAGTTCACGGAGGGTTTGAGTCGTAATGCCATCAACGCACAACAAATGGCAGGCACCCTACGAGTTTTAACAAATGAGTGTTGTTCACTTAGCGACAGAAGCCGCAGAGCGAAGTCGGGTTTGACTAGTATAATATTCGTATATATTAAATTTAAAACAAAAAACAAACACCATAAACCGTCTTAGTTTTAAAGGCAAAACCATTTGGCTGTTAAATTGAGTAGTTCGGCAATTTTAATCAAATCATTTAAGTCAACGTTTTACGCTAAACAGTGACAAAGCCCATGATAGTTGTACTCTGCCGATACATTAACGGTGCTTTTAGGTACCTCAAGCGCCGGTCACTGTCCTCGTCGAACCCGTCGCTTGAGACGAAGGGCTCGACGAGTGAATTAACTCATAGACACAGCCCAGTGAGTTTCTCGTCGGCTCTTCTCAGTGGGTCGCGTTATTTTGCGAAATAGTGCTCTTGCTAGGACCAGTAATAGCAACACTCCCGGTTTGAGCCCCCTGAGCTCACTTACACGTCACGGAGAAGTTGAAATAGCCTCTTAAGGCTATCGGCATAGGTAGGGAAAAAAAAACATGATTGTAGAAATTATTATTACTAGGTAGGCTAATGACTTTATTATTACTCCTTACATCGGAAGGATGCGGCTCGGCTCTGGCATTGGTGACGGTAAACACTCAACAAAAAAAAACTTAAAGAAATTTTCATGAAACATCCGACGATCATGTTCATCCTTATCCCTTGTACTATTTAACGATATTAAACTGTGCAAATCTGTTCACAGCAAGCGCGCGTATATATCAATAACTTATCAACTCCAGGCCGCAATATGGTAATGTGCTCTTATTTATTGCACTCTCCCCCAACGCTTCTAGTCTGGTTTCAATGAATAGAATGAATAGAAAATCTAATTATGGTTTTATACTTTTAATACCTGATCTGCAAACAGATTTCTTGACCCCGATCGCGTTAAGATTAAGGAACCTTTTTGGTGCGAAGTCTGCAAAGTAAAGACTGAAATGCGAATCGATACCAATGTAAAAAAAAGGACAATGACAGAAATGAAACTCATCCATTTCAGTTCAAAATATAACAAAAGACATACAATACCTCTGGCAAGATATAATTAACAGCTATGAAACAGAATCTTACCTGTAAAGAGAAAAAGAAAATTATTTTCACAAAAAATCATCTTAAAATATAGAACAAACTTAGGTGGTATTTTTTTAAGGTTAGGTTGCCGCGTTCTTGGGCTCAGCTTAGTATAGTGCTGGAGAGCTTAACCAATAATCCTGCACTGTTATGACAAAGTTTCACTACAAAGACTATGGGAAAAGTTGTAACAATCTTCCTTGGCGCAGGATGAAGAATATGAACCGGTTAAAATAGAAAAACCTCAAATTGTTTCGCGGTAGCATTTGGCAGAATAGTATTCCAGTAATTGTTAAGAACAGCTGTACGTATTGTCTTATTTAGCACGCCGAGGCTGCTAAATAGTAGCCGACTTCGAGGCTGAAGATAGCGTAAGAATACCTCCGTAAGACTCCACTATAATATCTTGTTATATGAAATGGAAACGATAGTGAAAGGCAGAAGGGGAAGAAGGTCGACTGAAGAGGACATGGATGAAGTGTGTGAATGGTGAATGACAATGAGTGTTGAGATGACGGCTTATAGAAGAGAATGGAATAGAAAAATTCGCTGTGCCGACCCCACCTAGTGGGGTAAGGTAGAGAAAAAAGAAAATAATATCTTGTTATATCGGGTTTTTACAACAATTTCCATAAGTGTCCTTTATTTCAACGTATCAAACTCCACGAAACGATATGTTTATCCAAGAATATACAATTGTTAAGAGAAAAATGGCTGAACTGAGCATTTTCAAAATTATAATATATAAATATAAATAAAAATATAAATTCTAGACAATAGCATTCGTATGAGATACATTCGGGAAAACAAATCTCTATCATTTTGTTTTTATGACAGTGTCCGTTACTCTGTGAAAGTTCAATTTGTATAATATTGGTGTTAATAAAAAATGAAAATACTGCATGTTCCTATCTATGACTAGGTGTTATAATAAAAGCTCGATATTTCAAATGAAATCGCTTTGGATCTGACTAGTGCAATGCCGCGGACGCTTCATCATAACGATTCAAATTCTAACCGCATTGTCGAGGTTAGTACTTGAATTTCAGTTAGCCCGACTGCAATCTTCGTATTTTAGACGAGTATTTCAGTTGCATTTGTATTAGTAGGGTAGGTCTGGGTTTATAGCGTTGTGTTTTGTGTTGCCAATGTCATTAACACCACTAACTTGGAGTTATTTAATGTGACAAGCTTAGTTAAGGTGCTTTTTTTTTATTGCTTAGATCATAAATGGGTGGATGAGCTCACAGCCCACCTGATGTTAAGTGGTTACTGGAGCCCATAGACATCTACGACGTAAATGCGTCACCCACCTTGAGATACAAGTTCTAAGGTCTCAAGTATAGTTACAACGGCTGCCCACCCTTCAAACCGAAACGCATTACTGCTTCACGGCAGAAATAGGCAGGGTGGTGGTTCACCCGCGCGGACTCACAAGAAGTCCTACCACCAGTAAGAGTGGTAATGTGAAATGAGCTTGCCTAAGCTTTACTGTTTAAGCATTTGAACCGTAAATTCGTCGATCGCAGCCGCATAAAGCATTTTCTCAACTAAAAATAGGCATGATTAAACAATACCGATGTAAAACTATAATTTTAAAAACAAAATGCGGCACAGTTCTATGAACTTCAATTGTTGTTTCAATTGAGATTAATTGTAAGAGCGAAATATTAATAGGTTTGTATTTTTGGCACCGTCATTCAAAAAGTATCTATTTTTTTTAACTATAATTAACATGTTCTCGTGTCTCGAGCGAGGTCTTTTAACTGGCAATAGAATTATTATATAAACTTAACGGCCGTCTGGTGTAGTGGTAAGTGACATGGTCACTACACGAGGGGGTCGCGGGTTCGAATCCCGCCAAGAGAAGATATTTGTATGATAAATATAAAATGTCTTTTCCAGGTTTATCGATGTATATTAAATATATAATATGTAAGTGTATAATAAGAATCTTACATTTATTTCCATTATCTGGTACCTGTAACACAAGTTCTTTACGAATTTAGCACGGGATCCGTTAACATGGCGTGATTGTTAGTAAATATTTATTTATTTAAACTTTGATGAACGCATCACACTGATTGGCCATTTCACTTATCAAATAAGCGAAGAAAACGAAAAAAATGAACAAAAAAGCACTGACACACTTAATATAGATGAATTTAATAACGAGATTTTAATACAACATAATATAAACGCATCCTTACGCTTCCTAAACCTAAATTAGACTTGAAGTCAATAAACTACATTACCCTTTACAAATCCCGAAACGTTTAGGTCTGACAAATGATTTGCTCAACCGGCACTTAGTTGTTAACCTTTTGAAGGCATGGGCCATCAAGGGCGCGGCTAAGTAGACCGAAGGGACTGGCCTAAAAGGACTAAGCTTGATATGTTGGTTACCACCACAGATTACGCGAATTATAATTTGTCCCGTTTTGATTTTGACTACGCAACGTTATTACTTCATCGTGAACATGCATTAGGGACGTATTTTAAGGAGAATTGGTAAGATATCATGTTTCGAACAACTACATAATATACTAACCAGTGATTACTCATGAACCTTAGTTCACGATCGGGAAAATGAATTTAACTGGTGGTTTTTAGGTGAACACAATTAGAATCGCCTGATGCACGGCATTGACATCTCTTAGATATGTATGTTTCCGTACATATAAACTTTGACCAAGATTTCGGTCCATCAGTCTACAGAGTACGTGCGTGGAAGCCTCATTGTCGAAGATAGAACGAAATGGAGGAGTAGAATAAGGAAAGCTGACACCACCACCATGTGAGATAAATAGCTAGGAAGAGAGAAGGAGAGAGTCTGCAGAGTAATATCTCCCGTTCAGAAGGTTTTCTCCTTCGAAGTTCTCACCGCATGTTTATGCTGTTTCCAATGTTTCCCGAGTATGTGAAGGGACAATATGGCTCCCGTATAGTCATCCGACAAGTTCTGTACATAGTTCGTGCAGTACGTAGGTACTTATAATTTTCCATGAAAACCGCTATTCAATGTGTCCTTGCTACTTTCTAACACGCTAACTATAATTTTAAATGTAATGAAGTTTCTAAAGAAATTTACGGCACGATTTGACTGTTTTGGATTTAAATTCAAAATAATTTATTTCAATTTAGGTGTGGATTACCAAATTATCCGTTCGTGACTCTCTATTTCTATCTAACGTGAAGGTAAGAAGAGGACGAATGATATGAAAAGTTTTCAACGGTTTGCGGGCTTTAGTACAAAATGTCTGCACAGATTTTTTAAGGTACAGGTAATTTCAAGATCTCAAAACGCACTGTACTTGAAATAATTGGTTTCTGTAAAATATGGAAATAAATTAAAAAATTGATGTTTTTCGTGTTTTATGTTGTAAAGAGAAGATCTTCCAGCGATCGGTTGTTTTAGCTCGGAAGTGGGTCTGATTATTTTATTCAGATGCTTTTAAGCTCTCCAAGCACCGGTCACCGTTTTAGTCGAACTCGTCGAAGAAGACTAGCCCATAGACACAACCCACTGAGTTTCTCGCCGGATTTTCAGTGGGTCACGATTTCAATCCGGTAGTAGATTCGGCGAAGAACTGCTCTTATTAAAGACACTTCTCTTAGGTTAAGCCCTGTGAGCTCAATTGTCGGTGCGTGAGCAGCTGCAATAACTTTTCAGGCTACCAATAATAAGGTAGGGGAAAAATCGTTTTAACCGGAGCTCGACTTTGCAAATCTTACCTTTTAAAACTACAACGTAAATGCCACCACCCACCTTGAGATATTAGTTCTAAGGTCTCAGTATAGTTACTACCAACAACAAGTGGTGGTACCTAAACGTGCGGATTCACAAGAGGTCCTACCACCAGTGATTATGCAAATTATAATTTTGCGGGTTTGATTTTTACTACACGATGTTATTCCTTCACCGTGGAAGTCAGTCGTGAATAATTGTTAAGTACGTATTTAATTAGAAAAATTAGTACCCGCCTGCGGGATTCGAACACTGGTGCATCGCTACATAATACTGCACCGGACGTCTTATCCTTTAGGCCACGACGACTAAGCTCGGCTAAGAGTGATCCATAAACTCATCGCTAACGAATAAGTATTTAAAGTGACTTAAACAAACGCATGATTAAATCATAACAGATGTTAGTAATAAACTAATTATGTTCACCCCTATCTGCTATTGCAAGGTACACAAGCCCGGATTTCAGGGCTGCCCAAACGATTGGTCCTGATTTATAAGAACTATCGATCAAGTCGTGAATCAGCAGGCGCGTTGAGTGGTGACCCGGATCACTGTCAGTCAGCCTTCACTGTGAAACCACATGGCATTGGGACAGCTCCTCTGATATCTTCCAATTGCATTAACTTCCTTATACATGCAGTTGTAATGGTGAAGGTTGTTTATTTTTCTTTTTTCTTGTAGCGGCTAAAGGTACAGCCTATATTCGACCGTTGTGCATTCTTTTCTTAAGTTATTGAAGATTTTCATTATACATTATTTTCATTTACATTATTACACACACAAGTTTCAACTCGTCGTGGCCTAAAGGATGAGAAAGACGACGGTGCATTCGTATCGAGCGATTAAAAAGTGCTTATATTCAAATTCCTCCGACAGATAGTAACTTTTCTACTAAAGTATGTATATCTATACTAATATATAAATCTACAGTGGTTTTTCCGGATGTTCCGTTATAACTACTGAACCATGCATCCGATTGACTTGAAACTTTGTATCCATGTAGAAAATACATGTACTTAATGGATAGGCTAATATTTATATGAGTGTTGGACTCCCTAATAATAATGAAAATAAATAATAATATTAATTTTAAATGCCTAGCAAAGCGGGCGAGTACGGCTAGTACTTAATCTATTTGCACAAATTACTCCTACGTGTAATGGAAATCAGATCCGCAAATATAAGTTTTTAACTTCAAATTCAATTTTATAAACTTCAAATTCAATTAAAAACGTATATTAGGCTCCGCAATTACTCATCGTAGGGCGTGTTATGAGCTTGCACGGCTAGATGCCTAATGAAGTGAAGCCGTGAAGCAATAATGCGTTTCGGGTTGAAAGACGGGGTAGGGCAGCCGTAATATACGTATTACGTATAAAAATAAGACTTAGAACTTATGCCTCAAAGTAGGTGACTATTTACGTTGCTGATGTCTATGGGTTTCCAGTAACCACTTAACACCAGATAGAGTGTGAGCTCTTCCACCTATCTAAGTAATAAAAACAAAAACAGAATTAGGATTAAGTGCACGGACAATGTATTCTTAAAACTCTCACCGTGCGCGCAGTTAAGTTACCAAGTTTTTTATTCAATTATCAATATCTAGATAATGTTTACTCATTTTATGTCAAATGAAGTAAGGTACAAAAAAATAATCAAAGGAATAAAAATTATAATCTTGGACAACTATTGGAATCTCTACGAGCGGTCGTTTCAATCAGTATGTAGCTATTGTAGAAAGAATGAATAAATATGCAAACATTATTTTGCAATACCAATGCGAATTTCGATCTCAGGCAAAACAAATCTATACTTTTCCCATTTTTTGTTACTTATTGTTTTCTGTCGTCAATACTATTTTAAAACTATAAATATACATTCCACGTGCTACGACTGCTAGGATATGGATACCGTAAACAGATATATACGACATATGGCAAAACAACGTTTGCCGGGCCAGCTAATATTCCTATAACTCTCTGGCATTTAAAATACATTCTCATGCCTCCATTCCAATACTCGATGTAATTTTTGGACTTAAAACCACCACGCCATGCCGCGTGTAACTTTTGATAGAACAGCATTTAGAACGTTCGACTTTCCGTGATAAATAGAAAAGGGTTTGAACCTCTCAAACATTTAATTACCAAGGGTTTATTACGCCCCTCGGGCGAGGGCGCCGACACCCGAAACATTTCCGGAACGTATCGGCTTTCTGTTGTATCACCATGTTTTTTCAGATGGGAAACATAAAAGTGGTCTTTTCGGAGCCGGAGCCAGATGAAATAAAGAAAACAAAAACCAGGCAAGCGACTATCAAAGAGCGCACAGAGAAGAGTATGAACAGGATCAACAATCACGATTGAAAATTAAATTGAATATGTTTTTTCCAGAGTTTCATGTTAGAGGTTTACTGGTGGTAGGACCTCTTGTGAGTCGGCGCGGGTGGGTACCACCACTCCGCCTATTTCTGCCGTGAAGCAGTAATACGTTTCGGTTTGAAAGGTGGGGCGGCCGTTGTAACTATACTGAGACCGTAGAACTTATAGCTCAAGATGGGTGGCACATTTACGTTGTAGATGTCTATGGGTATGTAACCACTTAACATCAGGTGGGCCGTGAGCTCGTCCACCCATCTAAGCAATAAAAAAAGAGGAAGTCTGAAAGTGGCACCTGTGACTGAGAAGTTGAGAAGTGCATTGGGATGGTATGTGATGAGACGAAATGACAATGAGGTTGTTAAGAGAGTTTTAACTCTGAATGCGGAAGGGACTTTAGAGGTAAAAATAGGTAGATTGCGTGAAAGGCGATATCCGAAAAGGGGAGTGAGCGAAGAAATTGTATATGCTAGAGGACTATGGAAGGAGAAAACATGTTGCACCGGCCTCAGGTGACTGGGATTGATGATGATTATTTCAGACATTCGTTTTATTGATTCACACTTTTTAACTCGCAACTAAATTACGGGATCGGTATTATGGCCCGAAACGTATCTAAATCATTTATTTAGTGTCATCATTACATAATATGTACACTATGTTTAACATTTCAAATAATACATTAACTGCCTTCCATGTGTTGATAATTGTCATACGCAATATTTAATTTAGTTTAAAACTTTATTCGTTTTATTTAGGCTTATTTTATAGCCCATATTGGCTGGCATCATCTTACTGCTTAATTTTGACGCGAAGCTGTTATGCGTTGCGGTTCAAAGACTTTGAGATGTTTCAAGGAGAGAGATGAGGTCATGAGGATTTTTATATCTATCGATTCCAGTAAAATAAAACCAGTTCAATCATAGACGCTAAGATCAAAGAAAAACACATTTTTTTAAGATCAAAGTAAATGAAGTTAATCAAAAAGGACAATGTGCTAAACCTCGGTTTAAAATCTCGTTAAATCTGTCTGAAGCTTTGCTATGATCGAACGAGGAAGGAAAACAACTCTATATAATATTTATAGGACGATACCTACTGACCGCAGACGATTTGATACCAAATTAATTACAAGTGACGTAAGCATTGAAGACTTCGTTTTAGTCTGAATTAATCATTTTCATTTGCACGAAATCCGTCATCCACTGGACGTTTACTGGTTTAAATAAAATACATATTAATTTCAGTGTCAAATATTTCATTTCAAAGCATTTTCAAAGCTTCGAATTGTTTGACAGTTTGTAACTTTGAAAGTCGTCGTAGCTTAAGGAATAAGACAAGCTCTGTAATCGTATCGAGTGATGTGACTATGCCCGAGCTTAAAGCTCGCAGCCAAACTGCCTATTTCTGCCGTGAAATAGACAGTATGGCTGCCTATTTCACGGTAACGGCAACGGCACGGCAATTAACGTTGTGATTTCATGTGCTGAATGAGTGTGAGATCATCTGGCTATTTATGGCTATAATAAAAAAAGTGGATCAATTCCATTTTGAAATCTAATCTAATATTTATAAACCTTTGTTTAGGGCCTTAACGATGTTTCTTGAACACACATACTGTTCTTCTAACAAGGTTCGAAAAGAAGCATCTTCTATAGACCATGACAATTCACCCAAGGAAACCGCATCCGCTATTCATGCATGAAGAAGATCACACATAATCAGTTTAAATATTTTGTACATTTTTTTGAAAGTGAACATTGAAGACAAATAAGCGAAAAAGAATTCTATTCCATTGTATTTGGCACGGTATTCTATCGTTATCCGTGCATTGTTCTGTAGTTTGGTCCCATTACGGGCGGATATTAGAATCCTCTATGGTTATTACCTCGGGGAATTGCGATGTTACGTCCTGAACGATTTTTGATAGCGTCCCTATAAATGCTTTACTATAACAAGAATGGAGATTTTATTTCAGGAAAATTCACGTTCGCAACGCGCTGTCACAACAAGCGCCTCACAATCAGTGTGTTTAGTGCGAGTTTTTTAACTTCTCGATCGCGTATTTATACTTACTAGTGGTCCCGCAGTAGTCGAAATTCGACTATAATTAATTGGAATTGTAAGTTTGTACACTATTATGATTGTATTTTATACTTCTATAATCACAAATTTCGCCAAGACTACACTATAAAAATATTAACAGAGGTAAACGATATTAATTAATCTATTCTCAATTTGACAACAGACGTCAAGAACAAAAGTTTGACTAGTGTGCATGCGTGTGTGCGTCAAATACATGGTATGTAGTGTGTGTAATGTTTTCTTTATTGATTTAATGTATCTTTTATGCATTATTTTTAAAAAATATTAGGATTGTGCACTTCTTCTCTATATTCTGTATAAGTGTGGAAAATTTCATACTCCTCCGTCCGCGCAATTTTCGTAAAAAGGGATACAAAGTTTTTGCTTCACGTATTAATATATAGATATATAAATCAACAGTGGTTTTTACGGATGTTCCGTTATAACTACTGAACCATGCATCCGATTGACTTGAAACTTGGTATCCATGTAGAAAATACATGTACTTAATGGATAGGCTAATATCTATATGAGTGTTGGACTCCCTAATAATAATGACAATAAATAACAATGATAATTTTAAATGCCCAGCGAAGCGGGCGATTAAGGTTAGTCGTATATATTTGTATGAAGTTGGAACTAGCGGTAAACGAAAGGAAACTGTTCCAACTCCATATATATTTGAGTTAACTTTTACACGATCGAGAACGTTCAAAAACTCGCACTAAGCACACAGGTGTGAACAGATTCGAGACAGGACGAACACCAGTGTTTTCGTTGTTTGACTGTTGTGATTTCAAATGAGTTCTTGTGAATTCAAATTAGATAGAGGGCTTTTTTTATGAGCTCTTACATAATATATGGAACTGCCTTTATAACATACTATTGAGATTTCGACCTCGGTGTATATGAGATCTGATGATCGGTTAATGTCAGTATCACCCTGAGCTCGATCACTCTGTATAGTTCAAAAGAAATCGTAAATCTGTGTATAATCATTAAGCGGTAGGCAGCGGCTTGGCTCTGCCCCTGGCATTGCTGAAGTCCATGGGCGACGGTAACCACTCACCATCAGGTGGGCCGTATGCTCGTCTGCCTACAAGGGCAATAAAAAAAATCGATGGCGTAAAATGAAACATTTATTTATTATTTGCGAAAACAAAAAAAAAAACACGCAACGTTTTTCGTACATTATAATTAGTCATTAAAATTTTGTTGAGCCCAAATTCAAAACATTTGCATCTTAATTCATTTTCGGTCTCTATTTATGAATCGCTCAAAATTCTATAAATATTTGGGGACTAATCACACACGGCCATCTGGATCTAGAATAGGGTTCCGTGAACTATGGGAAATAAAGATCGATAATTATAATAGTTTTATTGATTACATAGAGATAAACGGAGGCGAAATTTGAAAATTGTTAA
Source organism: Bombyx mandarina (assembly GCF_003987935.1). The sequence goes on along the minus strand of NW_021011677.1, from coordinate 165,853 downwards.
TTAGGTATAGTCCAGATATAGTTTTCTTTAGCAGGCTCGTTGTCATATCAATGTAAGTAATCGTAATGTCGTAAAATGATTAAAATTTAAACGTGTTTGTCCGCACCAGACGAACTTCATGTTTGAATTCGATCAGGCGTGATCGTATGTTTAATACATTAAGAACATCGGTCTGTTATGGTTTTAACATTAAACAAATGAAGTCGCACGAGGTCTGTGGACTTGGGTAAAAATTTTGTTTGGTCATTTTTCTGTCAAAATATTATCTTTTTTTTTCATTTATCTATCTACATATATATATAAAAATGAATTGCTGTTCGTTAGTCTCGCTAAAACTCGAGAACGGCTGGACCGATTTTGGTCTTGAGTGATTTGTGGAAGTCCAGAGAAGGTTTAAAAGGTAAATAAATATGAAAATGCTCGGAATTAAATAAAAATAACAATTTTGTTTTTCCTTTGATGTGTCCCCCGTCGGACGGATTCCTTTGGTTTGTTTTAAGTTTATTTTATACAAAAGTTTAGGTCTTTTATTTATTGATTGAGGCACTACGAAGTCTGCCGTGTCAGCTAGAATCATATAAAAATTCACAAAATCAGCTTTGCTACTACATCAAAACGTATACGAATTATAATTTAAGAGTTATAGATTCTTAATATCTCAATTCTGATGATAAGGCGCTGGCTCGTTGACACAGATTGTCTCGAGCGACTTTTCAGTCTCCAAACCTTGACCACTGCACCAGAAGGCCCGGATACGATTCTAAGTTGTATTCGATACCAAATTAAAAAATATTTATTGAGTATTCGAAGTTTTAATGTACGTGCTGCCGTCTCGTAAAAACATATTCATTGTTTTGATAAAATGTGACAAGTTCAAAGTTTCCTGTGTCGTTATCGCATTACCGGCGTCACAACAGTACAGAAGTTATTAATTTACAGTGTTATTAGCGTCGCGGAGTCGCTAACATCACATTTATTCGCCAAACAACATTTATTGAATTTTTCGTAACAGAAATGCTTCAATTATGTTTCGTTATACTAATCATTAATACTGTGAATTCAATTGGAAAAACTCAACATGAATTCGGTAAGTGTTAACGAAAATTTTCGGTACAGACTATTTATATGTAATTTAATATGTATTTACTAATACTATTTATGTAATTTAACCTCTTTATACTAATAAACCTATTTATACTAAAATATAATGAGTTGGTCTCCAACTTAGAATCAATCACTGTTGGAGCCACAGCGAATTCTATGCCGGCACAAGTGTATAGTATTTTAAGTTTTTATGGCATAGATTGGTGGACGAGCTCATGGACCATCTGGTGTTTGGTTACTAAAACCGATAGACATTTACAACGTAAATGCGCTACCCACCTTGCAATATAAGTTCTAAGGTGTCTATATAGTTACAGCAGCTGCCTCAAAGCTTCAAGCCGAAACGCATTACTGCTTCAGGGCAAAAATAGGCAGGGTGAAGCGAAGCAAAAAAAAAGCCTTCGAGATAGATAGCGCCGTTTACGTTGTTGATGACTATGGGCTCCGTTAACCACTTAACATCAAATAGGATGTGAGAGCTCGCCAAAGAATCCAAACAACAAAAAAGAAAAATAATGTCAAGAAAAAAATACATATATATACCGTAAAATTTCTGTATTAGCGTTTTTAACTATTTGCGTGTGGAAGTTCGTCACTTCCACAATGAGAAGCACGAAATTTCATGTAATTTGCTTCTGAAGATGACTTCGGAGTTGAAAATTTATAAATCGTAGTCAAAGCGTCCTTTAAACAAACAAAAGAAAAACCAAATGCCAACCGAATTCATCACGGGGAACTCTTACAGCACCGAGTAAAAGTTATTATTATGCGGCATTTTTGTACGTCGAAGGTCCGTTTCCACTTCGTTCATTTCTCCTTTCGTTAGACGACATTACGCGCGTGTGTTGCGACTCTGGAAATTGTGAAACGCGTCGCGACATGAGCGGCCTAATTGGAACGAAACTTTGTTATAAGACTCTTTACTGCTTTGTGTTTCACTTTAAGTCATAATATTACGACTTCTTTGAGAAGTTTGTGTTGGAAATTTATTGCAAACATGCGCGCTTGATGTTATGTTAAATCATTGTCGTAAGACAAAGACTGGTTGTTGAACTTATATCGCCTATTCATCGCATTCATTCTTGGGAGAGGTAACAGAGATTTTGCTATTACATTTCAACACGTATGTTCTAACGACATTTAGATTGTAATAAACAATACGGAATTAAAATTTGTGGCATAAAATCATGTTTTTCGGTACTTATGTATTAACGCCACCGCGGCAAAAATTCTATAATAGTAAAATTGCTCGTGTTTTGTTGGTAATAAAATTGCATAAATATTCGAAAAATATGGAAAAGCGAATCAGAGCACCCCACTTTCCACCTGGTCTTGTCTGCCCTACCCCTAGAGTGTATATGAAAACTGGAGACGCGGAGGGAGAGAAGAAGAAGAAGAAGGGTCGTCGTACCCCCTTTCGGGGGCACGGAACGGGCCTCGGGGCAAACCCCACTACCCGGGACGGAGCTCCCTGCCACATAGGGCAGGGGTGAATTAGATGCGGGGAGGACTTGGGGAAGGTACGCTGTTCGCAGCGTGCACGGCTGCACTACATCGACAAAACATATATACTTATACATAATACGATGGGCTTGNGGCTGAACGACAACTACCCGCAATTAACCAATGTTAGGAAAGAAAGTGTCGAACAACTCACCTGGTCCCGGGTCCTGCGTTACGTTGCTCGGAACGTCTCCGCGCCGAAACAACACCGCTAGATAGAACACTCGCACTTTGGGCACACACAATCGCACAGCACAAACAATAGGGGCCACTTAGCACTGGTGTCCCGGGCTGCGGAGGGAGAGCAGTCCTCGCCCGCTGTGACGGAGCACGGAAACAGTGCGAGGCGCAGCGGCTGAGCCTGGTCGACCAACAAGCCGAAGCTACGAAGCGGAGCACTAGTAACCGTGCTTCGGCACGCAAGGGCGAAAGGGCTGCTCTTCCCGCAGCGCCGGAGATAAGGCGGATTCAAACTTAAGCTCAAAAATCAGCTAAAAATCAGCAAACAATAAGAAAACCAAAAGATAGCTTCGTGCGCAAATAAATAAAAAGTTGCTGCGTGCAAACAATAAGGCTACTATATAAAAACTTAAATATTGCTTTTTATCGGCTTTTTAATAGAATTTTTGCCGCGGTGGCGTTAATACGTAAGTACCTGTTTTTATTTTAATTGTAATGACGCCATCTACCAAACTCAAACCTAATATGAATTTGTTAGTTAAAGTGTGTCTATTAAGCAATAAAGATCGAGATGTCACAGTCTCAAGATGATCGGTGTTACGAACGTTGTGTCGCCCATGAGCTCTGTTAACATTTAACATCAGGTGACAAGTGAACTAGGTTACCCTATGGAGGGTAGAGGAAAGGAAAACCGTCTCATATGGGAGAACCTAGAAAAAGGTTCCCACTAGTTCAAAAACCACCAGAATGGCGCTAGCATAGGCACAGGGTATGATATGAATTGAGCAGTGTTAACTGATTGAAGTATGCTGAGTTAGGAAATTTAATATATTTAATGAATGTTTACGTAGTACAAACTAATTTTGACAATATAACCTAAAATTATTGCTGTGGTAAAACGTGGAGACATCGATTGCATTTTCTTATCAGCTTTAAATAAAATATGTTTGTGATTTTGTAGTGCTTACAGTTCGTTCGTCCTTCTTTATTTCTATATCTTATTCTAATAACTTTCAGCGCCTTTTTTAAAATTTACCCGGTTGCTACTGTATGTATGTTAGTTTTCTCAATCTTTCTCTACGGGGCAGAGTCCTGGACAATTAAGGCGTCCGAGCGCAAGAAAATAAACGCATTTGAAATGTGGTGCTGGAGACGAATGCTCCGAATTCCGTGGACGGCCAAGAGGACAAATAAATCTATCCTGGATCAGCTTCGCATCCGAGTCAGGCTCTCAACAATCTGTTACCAGAAGATCCTCAGCTACTTCGGTCATATTGCCCGCCGACAGTCAGATAACTTGGACAAAGTGATTGTGACGGGCAAAGTAGAAGGAAAGAGACCCCGCGGCCGATTACCTAGCCGTTGGTGTGATCAAGTAACCGCTCTAACTGGGTTGCCAGTCGCAACCGCCATTCGAGCAGCTGAGGACCGGACGAGATGGAAACAGCTCACGAGACAGGCAACGGTCAAGTTTCAGG
>NW_021011677.1:78082-161508 GCF_003987935.1 Bombyx mandarina | reverse complement strand
CCCACCCACTAAACGACTCCCCTGCACTCTTACACCCGACGTCCGATCCTCTCCGAGGTCAGAACCCGGATGAGGTAGGGGGGTTACCGCGGTCAACACTACAACCAGACGGCGCGGCTCACCCCAAGGACGCCCAGCCGACGGAGCCTTCGAGGCGAATCGAAGGCTCTGAAACGTCGGCCGTCTCGGTACGGCAGCCCGTCAGGCCGTCCAGACGGTGCCGCTGGTGTCCCGGAATACCCCGCTGGACCAGAACCAGCCTGCCGGGTCGGGACGCGATACACCGCCAACCGGTCGCTCTTTCGTAACTCGTTGGCAGCGCGCTATAGTGCTGGTAGCGCGCCGCGCGGCCTCTACCCCCTCAGGTCGCCCCTTGACCTTCACCGGGGGGAAGCCGCCATCTACAGGGGCCGGAGTCGGGCAAAGGCCCTTCTCCGGCCCCCGGCTCGGCGGCGACGGATAGGTGCGGAGAGGGATGAGCTTTCGCTCTCTCGTTCCGTCGAGAGACGGTTTTCCTAACCTCTACCCTCCATCGGTTACCCCTTTAAACCTAATTGAGGAATGCTTTGACTGTTCTGTAAAATGTATCTCAGTCGTACTTGGAGAGTGGTGCACGAGAACTTAGTCAGTGTGTAGTATATAGTAAATTGACTTTAGTGCGCTCTCCGTTAAATATGACGGCAGAAATAGGCGGGGTGGTGGTATCTACCCGTGCGAACTCCCAAAAGGCCCTACCACCAGTAGTTACGCAAATTACAATTTTGCGAGTTTCATTTTTATTACACGCTGAAGATTTCTTAAGTACGTATTTCATTAGAAAAATTGGTACGCGCCTGCAGGTTTCGAACAACGGTACATAGCTTGATACGATTGCACCGGACGTCTAATCCTTTAGGCCACGTTGACTTCTACATCTGCGACTTCTATGTCCTACCACCAGCTATTATTAGCTTTGACGAGGCAGTGCACGCTGTTAAATCGACCTGCCTATTCTGTATGCTGTATGCACTTCTGCAAGTCATCACGATTCACGGTGCAACTCACGGGTTCAGTACAACCGTTCATCCTCTCACCCTCAGTTTGATATCATACAAAACACTCGACGCTCTGAACGCAAATAAGAAAATGAGATTTAGTCCTAATCTTGACAGACGGGCTCCTGGTTCAACGCAATCATTTCCTTTGCTGACACTCTCTTTACAATCACAACAATATAATTTATTAATGAAATCGTGCTGGTCGGTTTGTCCTTCCTATATAATCAGTAACGGATCATCTATATATTAATACGTGAAGCAAAAACTTTGTATCCCTTTATACGAAAATTGCGCGGACGGAGGAGTATTAAATTTTCCACACGTATAGAGAATATAGAGAAGAAGTGCACAATGCTAATATTTTTTTTAAATAATGCATAAAAGATACATTAAATCAATAAAGAAAACATGCACACACTACATACCATGTATTTGACGCACACACGCATACATACTCGTACTATTTATTGTCAAACTTTTGTTCTTCCCGTCTGTGGTCAAATTGAGAATAGATTAAATATTGTTTGTCTTTATTAATATTTTTTTATAGAGTAGCCTTGGCGAAATTTGTGATTACAGAAGTATAAAATACAATCATAATAGTGTACAAACTTACAATTTCAATTCATTATAGTCGAATTTCGACTACTGCGGGACCTCTAGTCATAATAATAACGTAGTTTTTTGCACAAAACATCTGATTGGGCGGAGAGTAATCTGGATTTTTTATTCAATTTAAACAACTATAAATCTGGCGTTTATCATTGCCACTCGTTCGCGAGAACGAAAACTGTAAAATATTCGAAACATCGGACTGTAAAATGACAGTAAAACCCCGAGACTAAACCGTAAAAGTGCTTTTAATTGCGTTGTTTTTACGTACAGGTGATGTCTTATAACACTACACAATAACTATGATCAATTATATGAAAAGCATTAGTTGATTCGCGTACCATTTTTCGTACGTTAATTAATTAATTAAATCGTTAACATAAAATAAAACATATTATTCATTTGCTTATCTAAAATATAAGGAATCGTTCAGGGTTCTCACGCCTCCGCGTTTTATCAAAGCAGACTCAAAAGCCAGCGTTAATAGTGCCGTAAATGTGTAATGATTATCGATTATCAAACTAATATGAACCTAAACGATTCGCAGAGCGCCACATTATTGCCTGCCACACAACCGACTTTGAATGTTTCAAGCGACAGTACAAGTCACTGAAAGACAACGCACTGCTTAGACCAGGGTGGGTCGATGATTTTTAAAACCAAAAAAATAATAGTAGGATGAAACCCATTAGAAAAGGAGGGGAATATTATAAAAATGAAAGAAAAAATAATTTACGGGCGATCTGAGGTCGGGAAAGGGGATGGGGGTGAGTTTTTAAGGGTAAAAAACGGTTTTTCTCGATTTCCGGCAAAACTAAAAGTCCTATGGAAAAAAGTCAAATGGTAAAGTTGTATGTAATAAAAAGATCCAAAAAATTTGTATTTACACTTTTTTCACATAACCTCAAAATTTATGTGAAAAATTCAAAAAACCAAGTTTTGGTTTTTTATTTTTATCTTTTTAAAAAAAAACATTTTCGCGTAAAATTTGGTGAAAACTTCCCTTTTTATGTCCCAAACACGCTGTAATTTATTTGATTAGAAATATTTATTTTTTCACCTTATTTTGAATTAATATCGAAAAAGCACCCTAATTTTCATTCGAAAATTCACCCGTCAAAATATCAGCTTTTTCCAAAAAGCTGGAATGTTTTCTGTTCGTTGAAATCTCTAATTTCCAATACTGAATGGTATCTAAAATATATTTAAAATATATGAAATATACATGAAAATCGGCCAAAATGTAGTTATTAAAATTATATTTACTATACATATATTTATATATTTATACATTTTTATAGATTTTTAATATATTTTTTATGTATTTTGAAATATATATTTTTTTCATGGGAGTAACTAAATTTGTTGGTGCAAAATTAAGGAGATTATTATTTTTTAATCTTGTACTAAAATATCATTCAATTTCAATCTTTAGGTTATGTTACGTTAAGTATACTATTTTTTAAAGAAAATATTACTATTTTTATCTTTGAGTTGATTGATACAGATAAAAATAGAGATAGTATTTACCTTCCTATGCAGATTCAAAAATTTTTTTTTTAAGTAATGATGGTCTAAAATTTTTCGAACTTCAAACTCACCCCCATCCCCTTCCCGACCTCAGATCGCCCGTAAATTATTTTTCCTTTCATTTTTATAATATTCCCCTCCTTTTCTAATGGGTTTCATCCTACAATTTTTTTTTTCACTTTTTATTATTTTTAAAGGCTTCTACCCTGGTCTATGCTGAGCAATATGAACCTCGGTATTGAGACTTACAAGCCTTACGTGTACCAATATGCGGACACCGGAACTTGCATCCAGATATCCGGTCTAGAGCAAAGTGAATTAGTTGCTATCAGGTACAAATCTATTTAATGTAATTTGATATATTTACAATTTTAATGCTCAGACGTGTGAACGATCTCATGGGTTACCTGGTGTTAAGCAGTGTACATTGGTCATAGACTGTGGCAGGTGTGGTGGTAGGACCTCTTGTGAGTCCGCACGGGTAGGTACCACCACCCCGACTATTTCTACCGTGAAACAGTAAATCGTTTCGGTTTGAAGGGTGGGGCAGTCGTTGTAACTATACTGAGACCTTAGAACTTATATCTCAAGGTGGATGGGGCATTTACGTTGCAGATGTCTATGGGCTCCAGTAACCACTTAACAGCAGGTGGGCTGTGAGCTCGTCCGCCCATCTAAGCAATAAAAAAAAAATTATACGAGAATCGATCAAATTTCATGCGATCAATAAATAGTTCGATTGAAACACCGACTTCAATCACTTGTACTGAATTATTATAACTTACGTAGTTCATGACTCATAAATTAAACCTTCTTTTTTCAGTATGAACAGCCAGTATAAGGAATACTCTATTATTCTAGAAATACCGTTTAAAATACAACAAATACTGAATGGAACCGAACACTGCAATGAACCTGATCGTGGTATGACCGAATTTACTACTTTAATCAACCTTACTATAGGTTTTTTTTTTCCTTCACCGTAGAAGTCAATCGTGAATATTTGTTGAGTACGTATTTCATTAGAAAAATTGGTACCCGCCTGCGGGATTCGAACACCGTTGCATCGCTACATACGATTGCACCGGACGTCTTAGCCTTTAGGCCACAACGACTTCTCCAAGGTAGTAATAGTGTGTTTTATCCTAGATTGCCGGTCCCCCTGACATTAAGTGGAAAATGTGAGTTGTATAGCAACTGTTTCACTCTTCAAGTCCGAACCCGCTTGGTTGCATTTGCAGAATGATGCCAATTCGCTTGCCAATAATATGGCCCGCAACAAGTAACTAACATGATAGAGTAGTTTAATTTTTGTAATAAATCCAAATGATCAGAAGTATCGGTGATCCTGTACCTATTTAACGTAAACTCTTGGAATGTTTGCAAATTTAGCTAGCCATATGGATACGAAAGTAGTCGATGGTTGATAGGAAACAAAATATAAAAAGTTTGTAATTCATGTGTGGCGAGGAGCACATTCTCATAATAAATACTACAGGGTTTGCACGATGTACGGTCGACGGTAACTAATTTACTGGTCATCATCGGCTTATTACCTCCACTGCTGGATATAGACCACAAGACTCGCCACAATGACTCAGTCGTGAAACTTTTTAACAAGCACGCGCTTATATTGTGTGTGCCAAAACACCAAACAAGTTATGAAGCATGTACTACTACACTACACTGGTGGTAGGACCTCTTGGGAGTCCGCACGGGTAGGTACCACCGCCCTGCCTATTTCTGCCGTGAAGCAGTAATGCGTTTCGGTCTGAAGGGTAGGGCAGCCGTTGTAACTATACTGAGATCTTAGAACTTATATCTCAAGGTGGGTGGCGCATTTACGTTGTAGATGTCTATGGGCTCCAGTAACCACTTAACACCAGGTGGNCCCTGCCTATTTCTGCCGTGAAGCAGTAATGCGTTTCGGTCTGAAGGGTAGGGCAGCCGTTGTAACTATACTGAGATCTTAGAACTTATATCTCAAGGTGGGTGGCGCATTTACGTTGTAGATGTCTATGGGCTCCAGTAACCACTTAACACCAGGTGGGCTGTGAGCTCGTCCATCCATCTAAGCAATAAAAAAAAAATAAAAAAAAACAATGTACAATAACACTTTACCCCGATTCCGAATGCAATTTTACCACAGTACTATCGGCATTCGAAACTCAAGCCTCGTGTCTGAAGGAAACTGCCGGTTACCACGTAATGTCTACGGGATCAGCAATCTACTGTACACCATGTATATCATAAACCAGGTGGTTCGTCTACGCAATAAACGAAACAAAAATCTCCCAGAAACTTGAGCCAATACTGGTAAATTTACAATGATATTAAATGGAAAAACGGCTTTTGGTGAACAAAACTTTCTTTCCTCCTTCTAAACAGTTTTCATTTTTAACAGTTTACATAACGTAATATTGAATAGTAATCGAAAACGTATTCCGGATAAAAGTAAGCGGTTCCAATAAAAAAATTATTTATTCTTCGTTCTTATTATTTCAGCATTTCAAAAAATCGGACTTCATAAAGGTATGTAAGGAAATTTTATTTTTATTAATCGTTCAAGCCTGAAACGTTAAAGAATTTTAATTATTCCGTCTTTCAAATCGGAACCTAAGTTTCCTTGCACAGTACGGTAGGGAAAGGAACAAATTACCGAAGAAACAAAATATACAAAGCTAAATTTTAACTAATTAATATATGCGTCTTCATTTAAATTCCATAAGTAACATAATTTATGTTCAAACGTTACACATACAGCTACTGAATATAAGAAGTGTCTAAAACTTTTATTCTATGTTAAAAAAAAAACTATACAAAAAAAGAAGTTGAAATGAACAAATTGATTTCAGGGCCATTACGAAGATTCACTGGCAATGGTGAGTTATATTATATGATAATATATATTTTTTATTCACACTTCGCTAATTGTAATGTTAGGCCGGTGGAAGAATTCATTCCATCATTATGCACCCAACTCGGGTTCATTGAGCTGAATAATAATTGATTGATCAGCGCAGTGACATTATGGGCTGCAATGGCGGTTGAAGGTCACAGTGGATTATGGTGCCGGCACTAAGAATACTACCTAGTATATCTCAAGGAATAGTATCAAGCCTGGAAATATCGCTTGTGTAATCAAAAGCTAATTGATATCGAAGGGTGAAAAGCTGTTTAAGCGACACTTTTGTAACTTTACAGGAGAGTCATTCAAACTAAAAAATTTGGTAAAATATCATAACAAAAAAGCTTCTTCTGATATTTGTAACTTTTTTCTTTTTTTTTGCTTAGATGTATGGAAAGTTCACAGCCCACCTGTTGTTAAGTGGTTACTGGAGCACATAGACATCTACGACGTAAATGCGCCACCCACCTTGAGATATAAGTTCTAAGGTCTCAAGTATAGTTACAACGGCTGCCCCACCCTTCAAACCAAAACGCATTACTGCTTCACGGCAGAAATAGGCAGGGTGGTGGTACCTACCCGTGCGGTTTATATTCTCTCTATATATATACCTATATATACATTATGTATACCTATCTAAGTAACAAATATTTAAATAAGCTGTTCTGACGTCCGGAAAGACATCTACCCGAAGATTTACATCAGCTATTTTGAATACCGAAAATTTTGCTAACAACAATATTATATCCGTGACAATGGCTACATAAACAAGTCCCTTAGAGGTCCGAGGGCCCATTCAATATGCCTCTCTCGGAACACTCTGTAATCATCCTATTGTTCTCACACTCTCAAGTTTACCGCGCCAGATTATAGACGCTAAAGTCCCGGGGCGCACTTCACTAAGTTCTCCTAAGTTTATGAAACATATAGTGTAGAATGTTTACTTATAAATTGAGGTTAAAGGGCTACGGTTGTTGATTCTGTTATAACGCGGACAGCTTTTATTCTATACAGATGTGTTCTCCCTATTTCCTCTCAGAATAATAAGAGTAGAGAAAATATTTTTAGACAAAACCATCAATAGCTGCCGCTGCTATGTCTCTGTTCCATTTCTTCATTCGTTAAAAGTTAAGCCTCTACCAATTTTTTTACTGGAGGTAGGACGTCTTGTGAATCGCACGGGTAGGTCCTACCTACCACCCTGTCCACCCTGTCCATTTCTGCCATGAATACGTTTCGGCTTGGAGGATTTTTTCCCTACCTATGCTAATAGCCTTGAGAGGCTATTCCAGCTTCTCCTTGACGTGTAGGTGAGCTCACGGGGCTGTTACTAGCACTGGCCCTAGCAAGAGCAGTGCTTCGCAGAATCTACCACTGGATCGGAGACGTGACCCACTGAAAAGATCCGGCGAGAAATTCAGTGGGCTTTTGAAAGATGGAGCAGCCGCTGTACCTACTGTAAAGACTGGAACCTTAGAAGTCATGTCTAAGATCGGTGGCGGCATTTATGTTGTGGTTTACGGGCTCCGATAACCTCTTAACACCAGGTGGACCGTGAGCTTGTCAACCCATCTGAGCAATGTAAACAAAAAAATTCTGTATACAGATTTAGCGGCCAACATATAATATTGAAAAACACTTAAATAGTGTAGATGTTTTTGAAACAAATATGGCGCCAACTACCCGTCGCTTTCACATTAAAATAATGCTATTAATATACTGAATGAAACAGATCTTAGCCCACTGAGTTTCTCGTTGGATCTTCTCAGTGGGTTGCGTTTCCGATCGGGTGGTAAATTTTGCGAAGCACTGCTCTTGCTAGGGCCAGCGTTATCAATACTCCCGGTTATTGACTGACTGACTCCCGGTTATTGACTGACTGACTGACCTGACCTGACTTACTTGACCTGTCGGTGAGCCCCGTGAGCTCACCGACAGGTCAAAGAGAAGCTGAAATAGCCTCTCAAGGGTATCAGCATAGGTAGGGAAAAAAACCGATGTATTCATGTCTACAGCTGACATAAGCCCAAAGTAACTAAATTTTTTAACTAAAATAATAATACTGAGAGCATTGTTTACAGCCACAGCACAAGTCACGTATCCATACCGATTAGATCAAAGTGAAGGCGAAACGTACTTAAGACTTGAAGAAGAGAATCTGGATATGATCCTCGATCTCCCCGACCTCAGTCACTTCGATAAAACAGACCCTACACAAGGTGAGGAGAAATCTTTTGAGAAGAGATTACCGGTGGTAGAACCTCTGGTGGGCTTGTGGGTCCTTAACTAATACACAGACCTTAGAACTTATATCTCAAGGTGGGTGGCGCATTTACGTTGGAGATGTCTATGGGCTCCAGTAACCACTTAACACGTGGGCTATAAGCTCGTAAACCTAACTAAGCAATAAAAAAAACATATCTCCTTCAAGTCCCACTTAGGCTCAAATCTAGAAAATTCATAAAGTCCAACTATTAAAATGCTTTATGGAACTTCACCAAATAATTGGCTTCTCTAAAATTGGCGGTCATTGTGAGTTGAGTTCTAACCGAGTTATAGAAAGCGCAGTTTGGTGATCCTACAAGTTGGACTGTCCAATTCGTTTAGCCCCATAAGAGCCACTGGACGCAGACAATCAAGACGAGTTAGTTGTTGTCGCGAACAAGTAGTGAATGTTTTATTGATTGATTAAGAAAAAAGCATTTTTAAGACCTTTTATGTCTTGAAATCGTGAAGTAGAGACGATAAGACAAATAAGATAAGATAAATCTAAGACGATTTACGAAGATTTAAGCCAGACTAAATTTTTCTTACTGGTGTTTCTTACTTCGAATAGAGCGTCTTGTGAACCTACACTGGTAGGTACAACTCTGCTTATTTCTGCCGTGAAACAGTAATTCGTTTAGGTTTAAAGGGTGAAAAACCGTTGTACTGTAAAAACAGAGTTCACTAATCTAAAGAATGAAGAAAAAATGTTTTCTTTTTTTATTGCTTAGATGAGTGGACCAGCTCACAGTCCACCTGGTGTTAAGTGGTTACTGGAGCCCATAGACATCTACAACGTAAATGCGCCACTCACCTTGAGATATAAGTTCTAAGATATAGTTACAGTATAGTTACAACGGCTGCCGCGCCCTTCAAACCGTAATGCATTACTGCTTCACGGCAGAAATAGGCCGAGCAGTGGTACCTACCCGTGCGGACTCACAGGAGATTCTACCACCAGTAAAAGTACTTCTTTTATAGAATGTTCTATAATCTATATATATAAAAATTAATTGCTGTTCGTTAGTCTCGCTAAAACTCGAGAACTAATTTTGGTCTTGAATTATTTGTGGAAGTCCAGAGAAGGTTTAAAAGGTAGATAAATATGAAAGTGCTCGAAATTAAATAAAAATAACAATTTTGTTTTCCCTTAGATGTGTCCCCCGTCGGACGGATTCCTTTTGTTTGTTTTAAGTTTATTTTATACAAAAGCTTAGCTCTTTTATTTATCGATTGAGGCACTACGAAGTCTGCCGGGTCAGCTAATTATGTTAAGTAACGTGTCCCGTTACTGATGTATATCTAGTTTACTGATATAATAGCATCTACTTCAACAAATTCCCTTCACATCAAAACGAAATGACACAAAATCATCTGACGGCCGTGGGCGGCTACGTAATACGACGATTTTCTTAAGAGCCTCCACGAAAGATACGCCTTCTTTAGAATTTAACAACGAGACATCGTAAAGAATTACTGAGTCGTTAAAGGGAGCGCTTCGACGATAATTATGAGAGTGTTCTGATTGCGCCCCCGGACATTTCGTTGCGTTACTCTCATTTTAATGGTCTCCGGGAATCGGAGTAAGGGCTCGCCAGGGAGACCACTATGAACTGGAATACGTTTAAGATTGAAAGATTATTAAGAAACGACACGAATTCTCAATTTCGAAAATAATGATTTAATACTTACTAGAGGTCCCGCAGTAGTCGAAATTCGACTATAATTAATTGGAATTGTAAGTTTGTACACTATTATGATTATATTTTATACTTCTATAATCACAAACTTCGCCAAGACTACACTATAAAAAATATTAACAAAGACAAACCATATTCTATTCTGAATTTGACAACAGACGTCAAGAACAAAAGTTTGACAATAAATAGTATGCATGCGTGTGTGCGTCAAATACATGATATGTAGTGTGTGTAATGTTTTCTTTATTGATTTAATGTATCTTTTATGCATTATTTTAAAAAAATATTAGCATTGTGCACTTCTTCTCTATATTCTCTATAAGTGTGGAAAATTTCATACTCTTCCGTCCGCGCAATTTTCCTTAAAAGGGATACAAAGTTTTTGCTTCACGTATTAATATATAGATTCCACACGGTCAGTGGTTACTTGTAGTTCCTATTTACTGGCGGTTCTCAACCAACACATTGCGTCGTGAAATTTACAAATACTTTTGTCTGAAGTGACCCAAGGACTTGAGTTAGCTGTACAGCCGTTTTTAATAGATTAATAATGTACTAGTGACCCGCAGTAGTCGAAATTCGACTATAATTAAATGAAATTATAAGTTTAAACATTATTATGGTTCTATTGTCAAACACTATTATAATTCGATAATATAATCACAGTATTAGCCAAAACTGCACTATAGATCAATAATATTAAAGACAAAAAAATTCGACCACAGACTAAACAATAACAAAAAATTTCCAACTGACAGTAAGCAAAGAGTATATTTTTTATATATGTGTTGTGTCAAATGCATGGTAGTGTGTGTAATGTTTTCTTTATTGATTTAAAGTATCTTTTAGGCATTATTTTAAAAAAATATTAGCATTGTGCACTCCTTCTCTATATTCTCTGTAAGTGTGAGAAATTTCATACTCCTCCGTCCGCGCAATTTTCGTAAAAAAGCGTACAAACTTTTTGCTTCACGTATTAATATATAGATAAATATAAATTGTAAATTTAAATATACCTTCATTTCAAGTATCAAAAATAGTGCATATAAGAGGCTAGGGAATTTTTGAAGAGTACGTTGGCATTAGACTTTTTGGAGGGAGCGCGAGGAGTGCAGTTGTATGATTTGTTTTATTTGGTTTATTTAGTGTTTCTTCAGGTTTCAATGTGTAATAAAGGTGGCTTATTAACTATTTAGTATCTGTGAAAATGCACATATGTGGAAGGAAAGAAAGAAAGAAATCATTTATTCGCTAATATAGTATAGCAATATATATATAATTTATATAGTGAAGATGAGTTATTATATAAATTAAAAGCAGTGTGTATGCTTTGTCATTATTTGACATGCGAATTTTAGTGCAGTGCAAGATATTATTATATTATATAATTTACCATTCATTCATCCATAATTCAACTAATAATTAGTAATAGGGAAAATAAAAAAAACCACTGGACGTAAATTCTCGGGATCTTACAAAAAGTCCACTGAAAAAGTCTCAGTAAATGACCACCATTTTACTGAGATTTTTTATATTTCATTCTATATTATCTCATCTCATTTCGTTTAATTTCACTCCACAATATCATTTTTGTTAAAAATAAGAATATAAATTAAAATAAGACTTGACCAAAAGGTCTTAGTTACCCAGACATAAAATCCCTTAAAAAAGTATGTTGCTGCGTTGCTGAGTGAAAAAAGTTGATACGTACCTACTGTATTACACATAGATTATACACTTAGGTATTACATGTATGACATGATTGGCAGTGATAGGGCGTTTCGATTCTTGGCTACTCTGGGTTAATTTGTCGCCATTTGTAAGGCCATAAGCTTGCTTACCTATATGGTCCAGTAAAATATAGTTTTACAATTGCAGCGAGACTATCAGAGTGGTCAGCATGGGCCTACCGAGTAGTCCAGCACGCGGACATCGCGAAGCATGTCCTGATGTCACACACGACACTACTGCGCGACCTTATTGGTCGATTCCCACTAAAGAAGTAAGTCTTATGTATTTATTGTACTACCCACCACCTGTTAATAAACTGTTACGGAGTACATTACTGCCCTCCCCCAAATACTAGAGACAGAGAGAGCCAGAGAGACAGAGAGAGCCCATAGACATCTACAACGTAAATGCGCTACCCACCTTGAGATATAAATTCTAAGGTCTCAGTATAGTTACAACGGCTGCCCCACCCTTCAAACCGAAACGTATTACTGCTTCACTTCTGCTGAAATAGGCGGGGTGTGGTACCTACCCGTGCGGACTCAAAAGAGGTCCTGTCACCAGTAACTACGCAAGATCTTAAGTCTCAATGATACTATAGATATAGTGGTTGTCTCACCCTTCAAACCGAAAAACATTTTTGGACGGCCGTCTGGTGTAATGGTAAGTGACATGGTCACTACACAAGGTGGTCGTGGGTTCGAATCCCGCCAAGGGAAGATATTTTGTATGAATAATATAAAATGTCTTTTCCAGGGTTATGGATGTATATTAAATATATGTATGTGTATAATAAAAATCTTACATTTATTTCCGTTATCTGGTACCTGTAACACAAGTTCTTTACGAACTTACCACGGGACTAGTTAACGTGGCGTGGTTGTCAGTAAATATTTATTATATTTATTATTATTATTTAAACAGTATGCTAATAACAATCCGATTGAGCTCAGAAAAAGCTCCAAGAGTGGTGTGACTAATCAAACCACGCTTTAATCTGACTAATGTGGTCGCATGAAACACTTTTTTAACAGGAAGAGCGGTTATTGTGCAAAATACTTTTATAAGAGGGCTTTAACTTTTTGCTATAGGCAACGGCTTAACTGTGGCCCGTACTCTCGTCTGCCTATAATGGCAATAAAAAAAGATCGTGTTTTATCTTCTTTGCAGATTCCTGCTTCTTTATCCCGAAGAAGAATATTCAAATATACAATTTAGTTTCAGTGAAAACACAGTGTTGTAGACTAAGCTTTACGCATCAGAATACAAATACAATGAAAGAGAAAAAAAACGCTAAATTAAAGTATTGCATTACATTCAGTTTCTTAATCACTCACTCTCTTGCCTCAAATACACATGATTCTGAGATCAAATTTAACATAATACATATTATGATCAGAGAATAGGTACAATATTTGATACGTTTTGATCGTCATCTTGCCTGAGGTTAAGACAAAAGCATAGATTGCAAGCCATTTCAATACTACCTGGGATTAGTGTTTTTAGTGTTTTGTTCTGTTTTTACTGACACATTATTAGTGTCACATTTAATATTTCGCAATCTAAAAGAAAACACATCTCACAATGATTAACCCAATTAAATTTTTGGCTAAATTTACGGCGTGAAAACAGTAAAATTCACCCGTTAATTTATTCGAATTCACAGAACGGCTATCATCCAAGCTTCAACAAATAGGCTATTAGGCGGAAAATAATTAAAAAATACCGCCTCTCGCCGGTATGAAACGATAATTTATCCATCTACAGGGATTTTGTTTGTAAAAACAACGATACGAAAAGATTAATTTGCGAAAATTACACGGCTCCGCGTTATTGTAGACTGAAAATGGCGCTTGAAAAATAAATGCTATTATCTTTCTTTATAGGTGTGTATTGAATTTATGTGAGTTATTGACTATGCGTTTTTTTTTTTTTGCGATTATCCTTTTTTGTCTATAAACAATGATCAATATTTTGTTTGCAGTGTTTGTTACACGCTTGTAAGGTATTCTTGTAAAGTGATCTTGTTGCCGCATTGAATTTTTGAAATTCTGTATACATCTTTTTTTTAGTGCTCAAGAAGATGGATGAACTCACGACCCACCTGTTGTTAAGTGGTCACCGGAGCCCATAGCTGCCACCCACCTTGACATATTAGTTTTAAGGTCGCAGTATAGTTACAACGGTTACCCCACCCTTCAAACCGAAACGCGTTACTGCATACGGCTGGTGGTGGTACCTACCCGTGCGGACTCACAAGAGGTCCTACCACAAGTAATATCGCAAATTATAATTTTGCGGGTTTCATTTTTATTACACGATGTTATTCCTTCACCGTGGAAGTCAATCGTGAACATTTGTTAAGTACGTATTTCATTCGTATCTCATGAGAATACGATAAGATCGAACTGGTTTCATGATGGCCAATTGAGACTAGGAGCTAATATGTTTCATGTAGTCATGGAAAGATCTAACTGAACATTTGAAGGGTTCGAAACAGAAACACATTCATGGGAGCTGTCCCACACTCAATTTACCCCACTGAGTTTCTCGCCGGATCTTCTCGGTGGGTCGCGTTTCCGATCCAGTGGTATATTCCGCGAAGCACTGCTCTTGCTAGGGCCAGCGTTAGCAACACTCCCGGTTTGAGCCCCGTGAGCTCACCTACACGTCAAGGAGAAACTGAAATAGCCTCTCAAGGCTATCAGCATAGGAAGGAAAAAAAAAATACTCAATCTATAGAAACTTTTCAGAAAATAATTCTTAATCTGTCAATTTATTATCAAACTTCCAATAATTATTAACTCTAAATAAGGTTTTTTTTTTTTTTTATTTAAGTACGGAAAGCGAAAAAGTATTGAACACGTCGGAATGTAGAAATCAAAATACCGAAATACATACATACATATTTAACACATACATACACACACAATACATATTTAAAACATTTTATTTAAATACGTCCCGCTGAAACACTTAACCGTACCAACAAGCAAGTTTAATTAAAGAAACATTATCAGCTTCTTATCTCCTCGAGTTAAACAATTTACTTTTTTTTTTAATTAAGCTGATTCAACTTCCCTTCGGAAAATTTAAAACGAATTCCGAGAACACTTTTAAGCTCGTAAGCTAACACTCCGAACTTAAATTGAGTGTTTCGAAGTTTTTGTGTGCTTGTAAGTTAAAGATTAAGATGTCTTTCGGATGTGAAGGGAGCAATAAGCGTTGTTTTAAGGCATCCTTAGGTGCTAAAGTAAATAGGGTGTATAAGTTATAAAGTTGCTTCAGCGATTTCTTGTCACAGTGTACCGTTGTTTTGTTTTAAGTATCTTAGATCTTAACAGGCAAAATAAAAATCTTCTATCTTTTTTCTATCTTTTTTGTTATTCGTGTTATTTATACATTATTTCGTTATTTTATGTTATTTTTGAAACCGTCTCTGTCGTCAGCTAAGTATGAGTACCGGTGGTTATCCGATAACTGATTTAA
This sequence comes from Bombyx mandarina, assembly GCF_003987935.1. The sequence continues at coordinate 146,236 of NW_021011677.1, read as the reverse complement.
TCTATTTACGGATATCAACAACAAGAAATAAAGTATTTGGGTGGGTGAGTTTAGTATGTCCAGGGAATGACTCCTCATGTTTTACTAAACGTTCAGGAAATAACGCAGCTTATCGATATGAAAAGGCCGCTGGGGTATTCGAATAGACGAGTGAGTGATCTTAACAGCTATTAATCTCCGCGATAAACTGTTTAATGTACCTAATAACGTGGTCACTTTACGCTAAGTTCTCACCGAGAATTACATTAAGTATCAATACGTCGAGTGTGGCGTTCGGTAGGTCTCTGATATCAATTTAATCAGATAAGAAGTCGAAAAACAGATTTAAAACGACATTTAAGTATTCAGCTAGTCGACACAACCTTCCACAGCCGCTGTCCGCGAAGTAATGACACAAGCTACGGTGAGATGTCGTTTCGATCTCTGATTTTATGCATACCATTTACCACAGCGATGATATACTTTTATTCTTCTCAGTCGGACACTCTTGTCAGAATGGTCGTGGTTGCGCTGACGATGTATTTGCAGAAGGACCCGTTAGGTTACCCATGCTCCCGAGGAACGCCCCCCAGGCAATGCGCTTCCAGGTCTGGCGGCTCGAGGCGCTTCGAGTACTTTCGACCATAGTGGACTCAGTTCTTTATTAGGTCAGTCCAGCGGGTCTGTGAGCGGCCGCGTGATCTCCTGCCTTCCACCCGGCCCTGGACTACGAGTCTCTCCAATTAGTGCTCTTTTCTGGAGATGTGACCAAAAAACTTTAAAACCCTCAGTTGCGCAGTTGATACAACGATAATATTTAGAAAAGGAAAATATCTAGTGTTATTATGTATACACTACATGAATGTCATAACGTTTCAAGAGACTTGAGTTCGTAGTCTCAATGGTATTTTAGTGTTTGCCGCAGTCTTTTAGTCGATTTACGACAGAAATAGATAGCGGGACGCATGATACGCATATGTCATAAACTATGTCAAAAACTAAACTAGAAGCGACAATGAGATTGTTATGAGAGTTTTAACTATAAATGTGGAACGCTTTAGAGGAAGAGGTAGACCTAAGAAAAAATGGATAGATTGTGTGAAACTTGTGAAAGACGATATGTGTAAGGGGGGAGTGAGCGAAGATGTGTTATATGATAGAGGAGTATCGAAGGAGAAAACAAATTGCGCTGACCCCAGGTGACTAGGAGCGGGGCAGGAAAATGATGATATGTTAAAAACTATAGCCGATAGATTGCCAACTCGAGAATATCTAAACTATTATAGTTATGCCACGATAAGGGTTCTTTTATTTAAAAAAAATAAAACAACGTCGAATATCGTTTATAGTGAAGCTTTGACTCAATAAACTCAATGGTTTTAGTTTTGTATGTATGACCTTTTTACGAAAATTAGAAGAATCATAATATAAAATAAATAAATAAAGAGATAAAAAAAAAATTAAAATAAAAGTTCATTAAAATAATAATATTCAAAACTATCTTTATAATTTTCATTTTTTAGTAACCTGACGCAATTAGAAAAGGACTGATGTGTGTGTATTATAATTTTTTATTTCTAAATTTTTGTTAAAGACCCGAGCGAAGCTGGAGCGGGCCGCTAGTAATATTAAATATATACCTATTCTAAGCTTTTCATGCTTACGTAAGTAATATAATCCCAACATTTAGTCTGGTAGATTCTCTGTGGATTCCGTGACCGAAAATGATACATCCGCGGGCATGATCCCTTTCGATAGATATATCACAGAGTAAACAAAACTCGAAGCATCGTTATTCCTAAATTATTTTTAATTTAAAAAAAAGCCGTATAATCTTTTAATGCTTCGTTCAACTCTAATCATCTTTTGTGCTCTAAAAATCTTGAGTTGTTCTATAGATCAGACCTTTTGTAAATACGTTTATTACGATGACTCTCTATTACCCTCATCTTGAAGTCTTACGGCGCATATAAAACGCGAAGAAACTCAGCGGAACGTATTCAGCGACGAGTGACAATAGGAATTATTATAACCGACGAGTGAACCCTTCACAATGCTCCCGCGAATACACTAAGCCTCCGACGTTGCCTTCAAACACAAGCGGTAGCGTTTTTATTCTTTTGATTTACAAAACAGCAATATTATTATTTTTGTTGGCTGTCATCGTCAATGCCCACCTAAGCGTATGGTAACGCAAAGCTGCCGTCGCACGAAACATGTCTTGTCGGATCCCTGGATTCACTCTCGGAACTTTTTAGAACCTCGAGCACCAGTCACTGTTTTCTTCGAACTCATGGATTACGACGAAGAGCTCGGTAAACGAACTAACACACTGAGTTTCTAGTCGGATCTTTTCAGTGGATCGCGATCCCGATTCGCTAGTATATTCTGCGAAGCACTGCTCTTGCTAGGGTTAATGTTAGCAAATCACTTACTCGTCCGTGCGTAGCCGGAATAGCATCTTAGGCTACCAGCAAAAAGGTAGGAATAAAAAGCCAAAAAACTAAATATCGTAATAGAAATATACACGCCTTTCTAGAAAGGACGCAATTCATTAGAAAAACCACATCAGTTGGCTCATTATATTTCGAGTAAGAATAACTTTGATACACCACAGTTTGAAGATGGAGCCGCACTAATCGTTACAATAATACAGTGCATTTCATATTAACGCATACAAGAGACTAATACTCCTACTTTTTCATTGCGCGGGTTAACAAATTCACGGCACAAATTGTGTTAAGTGGTTGCTGTTATTGTGTTAAGTGCCTATAAACATTAACAACACAAATACCGAAATGCACTTTAAGACAAGCGTTCTAAATCCCAGTCTTATAGTACAACCGTTGTCCTATTCTTCACATCGGAACGCATTACTGCTACGCGGCAAAAATACAGTAGACAGGGTGGTGTTATCGACCCTCGCCGAGTCATAAAACGACCTATCACCAGTTAATCGTTCTTTTTTAAAACCTTAAAACGCTATCTCTCACAAAATTGACCCTAACAGAAAAACAGAGAGAACTGTATTACGCTGTAGCGTCCCTGGCGACAGAGCTTTACCGTAAAGCTGTAAAAGGGCTTTCTTTTACTTGAGCCTTAATGAACAGGATTCATAGCTTTTAATGAAGAACCTACTTAATACTTATCTCTGATGGCCTAATATCTTTAAAGTTCTGCCATGAAGCAATTACTGAAACTCACAGATAGGTAATATAACGGAAATACTCCCATATGCCTTCTGATATAAGGTCTAAGTATCAGTTTTCATAATGATGACGTTAGTGACGCATACCCATCGTGAGATGAATCATCATATATCCAATTTCAGCTAAATGTGAGGACCCCATTTAGATTATTGTAAGAAATATTCCAAAAAAGGCTTATTCATTAGATTTTCCAAATGGACCAATATTATTTTGATGCTAACGTTGAACGCTACTAACTCAGCGGTAGATTGAGCATCGTCAGCTTCCACGCTGTTGACTTTAGTTTTCGGGCGGTTCATTTTTAGATTAAAATTTCCATGTCGGAAGCATTCAAACCAATAACGAGTCGTGCGTTCGTTTTATTCACTCCGCACACGTCATTAATGTTGTGAGCCGTGGCTACCGCTATGGCTGCCGTGGCGGAACTCTTTTTCCATTATTACTCGTATTTTTATCATGTCCGTATTGATGAAAAAGATACAATGTAGTGAAAACGAAACACTCACATCAATACACACACTCACATCACATCAATAAACAAATGACTGAATTTGAGAATAGAAAACCATATGAATACGCTTTTATTAGTTTCAGACGTATGTATGTTAGTATGTAACGGAATCTTTGAACATGATTTTGACCCCATTCAAAACGTCGGATTAACTCGAAATTTGCTATACTTATTAAGGACCGATGACAATTCGAAAATAAAAAACATTGATAAATTGAAATTCAACTAAAAAACTATAGCGTATTTTGTTAGATTTTTTAAACTATTATTTATTTTAAAATAAAGTTTATTATAATTTAGAATGTATGGCTAGCACAACCACACAAATAACGTTTCAAATAGTCAGTATTGTAAAACGGCAACTTTATCGTTTATTACATATTATTAAACCTATCATTAAATATTACGTTATTCTTAAAAAAAAATATTGCTTAGATTGGTGGACGAGCTTACGGTCCACCTGGTGCTAAGTGGTTACTGAAGCCCATAGACATCAACAACGTAAATGCCGCAACCCACCTTGAGATATGAGATCTAAGGTATCAGTATAATTACAACGGCTGCCCAACTCTTCAAACCGAAACACATTACTGCTTCACGGCAGAAACAGGCAGGGTGGTGGTACCTACCCGTGCGAGCTCACAAGAGGTCCTACCACCAGTAAAGTTACCACCATTATTAAAATCATCTTCATCTTCTTCTCGCCCCACTGTGCGGTTTTGGCACAACATACATATTTTTTTGCACAAAACAAATTACAACCATAGAAATTATAAGTTTAAAAATTTAATATACAATCTGGACTGCAATTTAAAATAGGTGAATACAGAAAAATTATAACAACTAAATACCTTGTGTGTATATGTACATGTATACAATCGCACGCACACACACTCACACACATATTATGTAAGTTATTATCTAACTAAATTAAATCTAATGTATCATTTAACTGGACAATATTAATTTTTCGAGAATATGTTTAACTAATTTACAATATTTATAACAAACTATTTTCAAATTTATCAAGATTACTGTTGTTACTTGCCAACTTATTATAATGTCGTGCCATTCTAACAATAAGATTAAAGTATGAGACGTTGTTTTTGTGAACTTCAAGTGCAAAAAGATGAATGCAATGTAATCTACGCGCAGTATATCTCTGGTATTAAAAGATATTTCTATATTTTCTTTTTCCATTTCTTTGCATCAATACCTTTCTCGCGTATATCCTCTTTGACAAAGCAGATTTATATCTTTTTAAGAGACTCCCTCCTCACACAGCCGCCTAAATTGTTAAAATCATTGAACCTACATATTTCCCTATATACATATATCTGAATGCTCAATTCCTTTACAATGATAGCTGTGCTACACTTGATAACACATGAAAATTTCGCAGCTTAGCTACACATAATTGGTAGCCGGCATAAAGCGTACTTAATCTCATATAATATCCTTCTTTAAAAGCCTTTAGTGATTAATTACGTCCAGTTTCAACGGACCTCTCACTCAGGGGGATCAACCTTTTGTTTGCATGAAAAGGCTTTTCGTGGGAATTATGATAAGATGATCAATTAGTGTTGGTTGAAAAGACGATAAACTGGTGGTACAGGGACATTGTCCGTCTCTCGTGTGAAAGACCACCCGGCTTTGGATGGCTCTGTCACAATGAAGTTTTCATTTTTCCTGTAAATATGAATTGCGGATTCTATTTAGTATGAGTCTGTTATTAACTTTAAGATTACACGGACTCTGATCGCTCAGTATCTTACGTGTATAAATTTATCTTCGTAATCATGAACCCTATAAAATTTTGAATCCATTATTTTCCCCCTTAATTAACAGTAGTTTTTTTTTTGTTGTCACTTAAATGAAATAGTTTTATTCTGAACTTGATAATTATACTTTTTTTTTTCATTGTATTATTATTTAGCTTGTTTTATTTTAATTCTCGTTAACTACTGCACTGTCGTCTGTACCTACAATAGAGGTGATATTTATCATGTGCGATAGCGACTATTTAGATATGGTAATACCGTTCCGCTGTTTCTCTTGTGGTATAATGTGTTGTTCACTCTGCAACGCGGAGAAGCTATTGTTGTTGAAACTTGCATCTTTGGTTTCATGATGAGCAACTATAGTTGTCACTATAGATATAGTTGCAGTTGTAGAGCGACTATAGATCTAGTTGTTAATAAACTTTATTAATTATAAGTTATTAATGAAGTCGTTGTGGCATAAGGAATGAGACGTCTCGCTGTAGTAGTATTAAGCGTTGTAGCTATGCTAGTGTTCAAATTCAGCTAGCAAGTACCAATTTTTCTAATGAATCAACGTACTTGACATTAATTTCCTAACGACATACACTATGGTACAATAATTTTGTGTAATATAAGTCGAATTACAGAAATTTATGAATTTGCATAATTGGTGGGCTTTTCGTATGCCCGTACGGGTAGTAAATGCTATCCTGTTTATTTTTGTCGCGAAGTACTCCGAACTCGCGAAGTAAATACATTCCAGCTTAAAGAGGAGGGAGGTATTCTGTTGTGATGTCTATGTACTCTTATAATCATTCAACATTAAATTGACCGGGAGATCGTTGACCCGTCTGGTGCAACAAAAAAGCGATGTTACGAATCCTAACTTACAGCATGTGTTGTTACAGTAATTCACATATTACATGAAGTGACTATTCCTCAATTACACTACATTCAGTCATAAGATAATGTCCTTATGTGCTGGTAGATAAACAGTTTATTTACGTTCATAAGTTGTTAGTAACAATAGTGCTTTTCATCAAATAAACTAAGCTCCTAAATTACTACAATATAGTATAAAACAAAGTCGCTTTCTCTGTCCCTATAACCCTATGTATGCTTAAATCTTTAAAACTACGCAACGGATTTTGATGTGGTTTTTTAATAGATAGAGTGATTGAAGAGGAAGGCTTACATGAATAATAACATCCATTAAATAGTGGAGATATCAATAATAAATTACAGCTTACGAAGCGAAGCGAGGGCGGATCGCTAGTATTCTTATATATTTTAAAATACGGTCAGACATTAACATCGGTACCGCATTAACGGTCAAATAAAAAACCGCCTAAAGCTAGAGTTTAAATAGATGGCCCATCTTCACAAAGCAACAGGTTCGGATCCTGACCTCGGACTCTGCTGACAGCTTTACGAGGCAATTCGGGACCCTCACATCCGGTAGCTTTCACGAACAATGTCATTTTATTTTTATCATCAGTTTTAAAGCTTAGAAGGCGCTTAATGTGCTCTTGAATTTTTGTGTAAAATAGAATCTTTCACCAAATTAATCCTCTGTCACGCCTTGCTGTAGCTATTTCATTTAAGAATAACAAATATGGAACTACTTCTTGGGTTGAAAATAATGAATCTGATAAAAAAAACTAGCGTAATAAAATTCAAAAAGGCAACACACTTGCTAATTTATAGATGAAGATTTATTTTACTGTCGAATCCCAGCCATTGATTCGTGCTATAGTAACACTACACATAGCCACTCAACACATGAATCGTGCTACCAAATGTCCTCTGATGTTTGCTTGCGCGAACCCACAGGCCCTTCAATCAGAAGATTAATTGGTATGGATTACTAATAATAATAGTTAGATGAAGGTAAGGTTTTATTGATCAGTTTCGTTCATAGAAAGTGCGCTTCAGTTTCTGTGTTGCCCTTTTTAACCACTCACTAGTACTAGGAAAGGGAGATGATCGAAGAAGACAAATATTGTTGGCGAGTATGTAAAGCATTTTTAAAATGCGATACTACTTGGCTTAAAGGTCTCGTTAGCAGGTTAAAACCTAAAAAAAACAAAAATATTGCCATACGAAATAAATACGAATTAATTAATTTCCTGTAGCAATTTAAGCTTATTTTTGTCGGTTATTTGAATACTGCCACAGAATATACTCGTATGACATAAGCAGCGGTCTCAAACAAGAATTTATACTTATCTATGGTAACTAGTGAGCGTCACTAATAGTGAATTCACAGAATAAATAAATTCTGCTCTGAACACTGCCAAACAAACGCGTTCATTTATAATTTTAATTAAACCTTTATGAATGCTTTACAAGGGTAAACATTTTCAGTAACACTAATTAGACCATTTCATTCCCTGCAGCAGAAGTCAGTGGACTCGCAAAAGTTATGCAGAACAGTTGATAATGCAAGACGAGGAGTTGAAACTACGTCGAGAGTGCTGCCTCACTACTCTAGAGATAGGGATGGGGTCATGTCGATATTGTTTTTACTGTCCAACTGCAAAATCGACCTTTCTAAACAACGAATAATATTTATCATCAACATTGCCATTTTTCAATATAAACATTCCCTTTGGTCTGTTCGTTTGCATTAAAATTCATTTGATATTTTTAACTTCGTATATAGATAGGGTACCGTCCGTCTCTAAAATAAATACCCCACAATACATCCTTTAAATTAAGTTCAAAAAGTCCTTAGTCCTTTTTATGTGGCTTTGATAGCGGTCCGCATGTGTCCCTGCTATTACTGGTTTCATTAAAGAGGGTAACCACCGATCATCAGATGGGCTGTATACCTTTTCTGCTTACGTACTTTTCAATGACTGAAAGGGCAGGTTAGCGGGGCCGTGTGCAGCGAAATTAAAATACCACATATCAACAGCACGTCTCGTGAAGCTTAGTAAATTTACTATCGATCTTAGTATCATCCCTACAAAAGACCGAGTGTTGAATCCAATGCGAACAAAAGTTGTTACAAACACAAAAACGACTTCTCAAAGTCTCTTCCCGTGAATGACCCCACCCCGAATCTTATTCGAGATTTCATCTAAAAATAGGAAAAAATAGAAATATTTGTTCTTAGATTTTCATTTTAGTAATAATTCACCGTTTAATTGACGTCTTATAAAGCTATAAAAACAAAATACCAAGGCTCCGATATTCTGAATTCTTCACGCAATCACCGATACAGTAGGTACTACTGTTTATTTAAAATTTAATGTAAATAAAAAAAAAAAATGGAAACCCTGAACTCCAGAATTGTTTGATATCACTTCTTTATTGTCGTTGGTCGTTCGTATACTGCATAACAAAACCCAACCGGCCGAGGCATCGCGCTACGTATAATAGGGTCGAAGACATTGGATGAAAATTTGATCTTATGATATTTGTACTCGTAATAGCGCGCGCTCGTGAAAGAACCAAAAGATTGAATTTGCAATATTATTATGATATTTTCTTCGACTTTCGCCTTTTTTTTTAATGCTTAGATAGGTGGACGAGCTCACAGTCCACCTGGTGTTAAGTGGTTACTAGCCCATACACATCTATAACTTAAATGCGCCACCCACCTTGAGATATAGGTTCTAAGGTCTCAAGTATAGTTACAACGGTTACCCCACTCTTCAAACCGAAACGCATTACTGCTTCACGGCAGAAATAGGCGGGGCGCTGGTACCTACCCGTCCGGACTCACAAGAGGTCCTACCACCAGTATAAATATATCACCTTAATTGAAACTACATAATCAAGACATTAGTTCGTTCTGTGTGGAATTAGTCATTTAAGTCCAGTATTGTTTATATAGAAAAACAGACGGTAGTTAGCGCAATATTCAAGTAACATTTTAGTCGTCCCTGACCAAGAAAACTGTGTTATATATACATAAGTATTCAAAACATCGGAAATTATTTAAGGACTGTAAAAGCGCAAACGTTAACATCGCTAAAGTTGTCTTATTTCAATGTCAGTTTAACATTCGGTCAATAAAGTTGTGATCGAAAAGTTGTCTTTAACACTAAGCATTAGATGATTTGTATATCTAAAATACCTAATTTTCACCGACTCCACAACGAAACGTTCGAATAATTGAGAAAATTTGGACCCCTATCGAGAATAGATAATGGCGAAAGTAAAAAATCATTTTATTCCACCTCACGCATTTTTTTTATTTTACTATATTGTTTAGAATTGACGCACGAATGCGGATGTCTCTTGTTAATTCTTTCTTAGTCATCAAACAATACATCGGTACATAACTATTTCTGTTGTCCACTCAGTAAGTACAGTTAGCAATAAAGTAAATTCGTTTAATTTTAGAAGGAACTCACGTTTGATTATACTACAGCAGAACAAATGACGAAGAAAATATTATACACTATAAGATCTTTTAAAATAAGTACTTCTCTAATTTCCCTATAAAAATATATTTTAATGAATTTGAATTTTAATTAATTACTGAAATAATGGATTGTAATTAACTTAGCGAAAACAATGCGGCAAATTCATTTTTTCTGATACCATAAACGGTTTATTACTTTTGCAATATGACATGACTACTGAAATAGGCTATGGGAATCCACGCCCCGTCTTTCGGCTTTAAGCGGATTGTATTACATGTCGTTCTTCAAACCAGGCTTGTGGAGAGTACTTAACGGTAGGCAGAGGCTTGGATCTACCCCTAACATTGCTGAAGTCCATGGGCGACGGTAACCACTCACTATCAGGTGGGCCGTATGCTCCGACGCCTACAAGGGCAATAAAAAAATTTATAATCAGATAATTTATGAATTTTACAATGATGCATAGAAGGAACCGTTCACTAACTCATCCAGCGTTTTCCTACTAAAGTTGGCTTTAGTTTTTGTGGGCGACCACCACACTCCTCGCCACTGGACAATTCTGGGCGACGAACGTCATCGCGAACCACAATGCGAATGACGATGATGTAGCTCGCTATTAAACATGCGAAAATACATTAGATTCCAAAAAAAAAATACATTAAATCAAGAAATAAACATTTCACACACTACCAAGTATTTGACACACCACGCATGCATACTATTTGTTTATTGTCAAACTTTTCTTATTGCTTATAGTCTGTGGTCAAATTGAGGATAGATTAAATATTGTTTGTCTTTATTAATATTTGTCTAAAGTGTAGTCTTGGCGAAATCTGTGATTATAGAAGAATAATTGTGTTTGACAATAGAATCATAATAATGTACAAACTTATCATTTCAATTAATTACTATAGTCGAATTACAATTATCGGGGGATCACTAGCAGGTACATTATAAAACAGCCACTGAAGGCTTTACAAGTTGATTAACCCTTAAAATGGTGTAACCAGAGTGGATTTAAATGCATAGCCTAGAATACAATTGATCGCTAGGCTACAGTTCTCCAGGCTCATGTTTGCTACAGTGAGCACCTGCAACTAGCTGAGCGGAAGGGAAACGGCCCAGACGCTGAGATAAGCTCACAGCCAAACGGTTCTGTTGCTGACAGCTAGCTGATACCGAGAATAGCTGATTTAAAATCGCTCTATTGAAGTGGAAAATCTAGACGATAATGTACGAAGCGTACCTAAACTAGTGCATTTTGTTTTTAAATGAATCTTAACTTCGTAGACGCTTGTCTGTCTGACGAGCATACGATCTACTATATAAATAATTGGGCCTTAGTCTACATTCTACATATGTCGAGCGGCATTTAAGTTAAGACGTCTATGAACTCCAGAATTCAGTTAACACCAGTTCGAAAATGAGTCCTATCCAAATTTAAAAAGGCCGATCAAATCATGAGCTTATGAACAATTCGTATTCTGGAAAGGCTATGACAGCTTATTTCAAGTCCGAGGTAAACTGCCGAGGAATTGCTGACGTCCATGGGTGACGTAACTACTCACCATCAGGTAGGCCGTATGCTCGCCTGCCTGCAAGGGCAATTAAAAAAAACACTACCGTACAATGGGGTAAATAGGGACAAAATCGACCTTCAGATTGAATTTTAAAATAGTTCCAATTAAATAGTCACTGCTCAACCAAAGAAATAAGTTGAGTCTTGAACGTACCTAGGTGATAAAAACCGTTACATTATTTTAATTATTCATTTTAAAGAAATAATCGGTAAAATAATGGCCGTCCCAATTTACCCAGCGTCCGGGNCATTTTTTATTTTGTCGAAATATTGTATTTAAAATAAGAATATTGCAACTTACCGTTTGTTGTGGTATTTCCAGGTGTATTAAAAACTTATATAAACTGTGATCTTATTGAAAAAACAACGATAATATTACTTTTTTTAAAAGTTCTTTAAGCTGTTTTAAAACGCACTTTTCAACCACTATTTTAAATTTAATTTGACCAATTTTTGGGACCAACTAAACTCATGTTTAGTACTTCCATAGTTAACTTGGTTTTTCTTCTATACCATGACATGGGGTAAATTGGGACTCTGGGGTAAATTGGGACAAACCTGCGGAAAATTCTCAAAGTACCTGTAGCACGGAATCTACCTAATTTTGTTTATGTTAATATTTATCAATGTATAGAAGAAAAACCAAGTTAACTATGGAAGTACTAAATATTAGTTAAGTTGGTCCCAAAAATTCGTCAAATTAAATTGAAAACAGTGGTGGAAAAGTACGTTTTAAAACAGCTTAAAGAACTTTTAAAAAAAGTAATATTATCGTTGTTTTTTCAATAAGATCACAGTTTATATAAGTTTTTAATACACCTGGAAATACCACAAGAAACGGTAAGTTGCTATATTCTTATTTTAAATACAATATTTCGACAAAATAAAAAATGTATATTTTTTCCTTTCTTTTTGGGGAAAATTGGGACGTATGTGAGGTAATTTGGAACGAGACTGGAAAAATTAGGGACGAAAAAACATAAAATTGGAACGCGAAAAGACAAAATAGGGATGGCTTGTTAGGGTTGTCACTGATATCTTATAATAGATTTTTTAGCCTATACTATCACTCAATTGTGTGATTTAAAGAAGGTTAATGTGTTTATCAGTTAGTTTATGTAAGTACTATAGGTAAAAGAAAAGTATATATATAATTACATTTTTTCGCGACATTTACCTTGTAATATCTGCCCGGTCGTATGTCCTTTAACTCCTTTATAGCAATAAAAAAATTAAAAATTAAAAAGAACTCAAACGAATCAAAACTTTTGTTATTTCAGAATCTATTCACGCGACGAATCATGATTTTTTTAACATTCACAAGACACACAGATAAAAACAGGCCTCAGATTTTAAATGTAACATTAATTAAAAATCCGAGATATCTAGGTTCCAATTATGTTGAGTTTAGTTATTTAGCTTAGAAAGAATTTCTTTTATTTTTGTTATTATTGACAGTAATCAGATAAAGCTGCTTTTTTATCTTATTCACCTGATATCTTACTCTTGTTCAAAGATTATTTTGAAAATGTTTATTAAATAAAATTGTATTATTGCATTTCCAGTCCTTTTGTTTTCTATTTTATGATTTTGTTTCAGAGTTGTGATTTTTAAGGAAATTAAATAATAATTTTCTAAAATATAACATGCACATACTTTTTTGATCATTGTATTGTTGATTATCATTCACGTCACATCGCTTCGGAATAGAAACAAGCTTAATTTACACTATGTTGTGTATTGTGCTTAAATTATGGATTGTATTCATCATTTCGGTCCATATAAATAATTGTATGGCACCTACCTATATATCGCAGTACTGCGAGCTGACAACCCTTACAAATATCCCAATTTAACCCTTACCCGTGTCAATTTACCCCGGACGCAGGGTAAATTGGGACGGCCATTATTTTACCGATTATTTCTTTAAAATGAATAATTAAAATAATGTAACGGTTTTTATCACCTAGATACGTTCAAGACTCAACTTATTTCTTTGGTTGAGCAGTGACTATTTAATTGGAACTATCTTAAAATTCAATCTGAAGTTCGATTTTGTCCCTATTTACCCCATTTTACGGTACATTGATAAATATTACCTTAAAGAAAATTAGGTAGATTCCGTGCTACAAGTACTTTGAGAATCTTCCGCAGGTTTGTCCCAATTTACCCCAGGATCCCAATTTACCCCATGTCATGGTACTGCTTTAAACACAATAGAGCAGAAATTGAAGCTTTCAAATCGAATGCATTCCATTCCGCTTAGTATTCACGGGCCACTCGTAGCCGACCCGATGAGATGATGGCAATGCAATCACAATTATACCAAATCACGGCTTATCTTATTAACTAATAATATCACAAGCAACAGCGTATCGAATGCTTTAATTAGATTTCAAAGGATAAAACTTGTAAATGCAATAAAATTAAACAACATAACTCAGAATAAATCTCTTTGTCTACTAAGTTGTTGTGTAATGACAAATTTGTATCGAGTGAGACGAATATAACGAGCTTCTCAGATTGAGGATAGCTGGGAATGGGAAAGAGCTCAGTTGTGAATTAAAATCTGAAACCGACGCTTAAACTAAAGCTATTTCGGAACTGAACCAGAAAGATATGCCCCAACTTTTGAAAGCCGCCCATTGGTTCGTGATTCACAACTGATTCGCCATCAGAGTAGCTTAGCTAAGGTTTTTGGGTTACTAGTCACATGTTTTTACTGGTGGTAGGACCTCTTGTGAGTCCACGCGGGTAGGTACCACCACCTATTTCTGCCGTGAAGCAGTAATGCATTTCGGTTTGAAGGGTAGGGCAGCCGTTGTAACTATACTTGAGACCTTACAGCTTATAATCTCAAGGTGGATGGCGCATTTATGTCATAGATGTCTATGGGCTTCAGTAACCACTTAACACCAGGTGGGCTGTGAGCTCGTTTACCTAACTAAGCAATAAAAAAAATATTTCCCGTACCCAGAATACAGGAGAAAAATACCTCTAATAACTCTTGAATAAACATTGTATTTCTTCATTAGCTTTCTGTCCGCAGCTTCCACCTACGTAGATACTATTAAATTCCGCATACGCGGACACGGGCTCGACAATACGATGAAAGATGCTATATTATTTATTTCCCAGGGCTCAGGTTATTCCCATATTGAATTTCGTCAAAATCGGTGCAGTGATTTAGAGTATAACTGCTACTTTCTTATTCCCAATTTTTGTTTTCTCATAATATCTAAATTCAAATAGTTAGTTAGTGACTATTGAATTCCAAAAAAAATCAAATGACAGTTTTTTTTTTGCATCGTCAAATTTTAATGAAACGCAGTTTATTATTCATCTCTATTATTCTAGTTCAAATTTATGTTAGTCTACATGTGAAAACTGCGTAAAAATCTAGTCGTACCGTACTCAAACAAACAAACTGGCACACAGAAAATAATTCCAAAAATATTAATAATCATCTTTAGAATTACCCCCTCTCTATTTTGTCACATTTCTTTAACATAGAGACACATCTGATTCTACTGTTGTATTATATATATTGCTTTGTTTACTACCAAAGCCACTATCTTAGTTTACATTATTATATAACCAGGACCGGCGGCTAGCCGATAACATGAAAGTAATTTCTCGGTCGGCAGCTCACCAAACACTATTGATCGGACATGCTTAACACATATTCGATATGCATACGAAACAAGTAATACCTAATGTAGTTTGGGAGTATTTAGATAGTAATAGACAGTACGCCGGACCAACCTATCCATTCTAAAGGAGCTCGGTATTGCCACAAGGCTGTCCGCTATCTGCTTCCAATGTATTCTCACGCACTTCGGCCAATCGCTCGTAGAGTCTCCGATAACTTAGAGACGCTGATGATAGTTGGTCAGGTTGACGGGAGAAGATCACGCGGACGCTCACCTACCCGCTGGCCTGATCTGGTAGAGACGCTCACTGGCCTGCCAATAACCGAGGCTATAAAGACCGCCGAGTACAGGAAGACATGGGGAAGCATTGTGCATCGAGTGGTCCACGTTTCAAATTAGACACGACCTTCAGCAATGCAGAGACCGATTCAGAAGAAGACAGTAATATGAGGGTGAGTTTCAAATTTAAATCGACAAGTATCCAAGGACCAGCTCCCTATATTTTCTTTTATATAATCGCATGTAACTTCGCATTCAAAAAAGAAAAATACGTTGTATGTAGCTCCTTTCTTGAGGTGCTATCAATATCAAGTGATATCTAAAACTACACGAAGATTCAGCTACATTGCATAAATGGCTTAGGAACTTATAAAGGTCAAACATATTGAAATTATTATGGCCTAAGCTGCTGGCGTACAGGTATTAATTTTAATGAAATACTTATTTAATCCATGTTTACGAATACACTTCACGATGAAAAATAATTTGGCAATTCATGCTATGAAATTGCTAGTACAAGAACATCTCGCTGTTTCTCTCTAACGCCCGCATTTTAGTGTACTGACGTCACAAGCCGTAATGCACTTCCTTTTTTGTTATTTAGCAACTACCCGCTTCATATTAAAGGTTTTCTGATCCAATTGCTGAAGGAAATCTTTATTTATGTTTTTTTTTTCCTACATAAACTGATAGCCTTGAGAGGCTATTTCAGCATAACCTTAGCTAGTAGGTGAACTCACGGGGCTCAAGCCGGAGTGATGCTAACACTGGCCCTAGGAAGATCAGTGCTCCGCAGAATCTACCACCGGATCGGAAACGCGACCCACTGAGAAGATCCGGTAAGAAACTCAGTGGGCTTATGTTATTTGAGTAGTTATTACAAATAGTCCATTTTAAACCAGCGAGCTCTCGAGTTCTCTAATTTATAGAATATCCAACATACCTCGCCGATCATCTCAAAGAGTGGTTCGAAAGTACGGCGATATCCATACGGCTCAGAAAAGATTCTATTACACTGCCCTTGGACTATAAAGAACCCTAACCATTTCCGCGTCCGACTAAACTGGATTTGATCGAATGGCTCGCACAACTAATCCATTAATAAAATTAATAAAGTCGAAATACTGACACTAACATACTATGGCTGATTGGACGGTTAGTGGTTACGCTCACTCATAAACAACATCAATAGCAGATGTAAATACATATAGCCAAGTCGCTTCAGATTTCTTTCATATAAATCCGGAAATCTCTTAAAATTTCGTGCGCCGATACCTAACACCATACCTAATATACCAAGAATCACGAAGGGGCTATTTGTTAAAATTATCAAGCATATCAATGAACTATCACGACGAAATTGGCTTAGGAAATAGCAAATCATACCGGTACTGTCGCGCTCAGACAACGAATCTGCGAGCGTCGCTGGCCTCACGCCAAAAACGACACGTTTTAATAAACAATAAATTTAACTTCTGTTTGGATTTGACGTCACCGCTTTAGTGAACGAAAAACGTCAGTACCTACGTCACGCTGAATGATGTACTAAATTATTTCGAACTTTACCAATATTATAATTATTATTAACCCGCAAAATTATAATTTGCATAATTACTGGTGGTAGGACCTCTTGTGAGTCCGCACCGCCTATTTCTGCCGTGAAGCAGTAATGCGTTTCGGTTTGAAAGGTGGGGCAGCCGTAGTAACTATACTGAGACCTTAGAACTTATATCTCAAGGTCTATGGCGCATTTACGTTGTAGATGTCTATGGGCTCCAGTAACCACTTAACACCAGGTGGGCTGTGAGCTCGTTCACAAATCTAAGCAATAAAAAAAAAACTTGTATACCTTTTTTTCTCCTACCTATTTTAGTGACGTCAAAGGGTCATAGTAGATTGAGTGAACGAGTAGGTGACTCACTGGGCTCTCACCTGTGACGTTGCTGACACTAGCCCTGAACTGACACTAGCCTAGGGCTGAATTTTAACAAATAGCCCTTCGTGATTCGCGGTATATTAGGTATGGTGTTAGGTATCGGCGCACGAAATTTTAAGGGATTTCCGGATTTAAATGGAAGTAGTCTGAAGCCACTTGGCTATACATCTGCCATTGATGTTGTTTATGAGTGAGTGTGACCACTAACTATCCAATGGGCTGTATCTTAGGTTTTTTTTTCCTACTATGGTTAAAGCCTTGAGAAGCTATTTCAGCTTCACCCTAGCGTGTAGGTCAGCTCACGGGGCTCTCATCTGTGACGTTGCTGACACTAGCCCTAGCAAGAGCAGCGCTTCGCGGAATCTACGACAGGATCGGAAATGTAACCCACTGAGAAGATCCGGTGCGAAACGCAGTGGGCTGTGTTTAGTGGTTAAATTGCTCGCCGAAACCTTTGTCCCAAGCGACAGATTCGACGAGAACGGTGACCGGGGCTTGAGGTACTTAAAAGCACCGATAGTGGATCTTGACTTGTATACCATGTGTACCATCTAACATCAGAAACGACACGGCGACAAAACAGCGTAATGGCGATACGTGGTATAAGTATCATATGCAATTAAAATCAGATTTACGATTTGCTTTCTTACTACTTCGCGACTCTGCGTCGGTGACCATGAGAACTGTCAAGTATTTGAAAGTCGCCTTTGCCTCCGAAATAAGACGTCCGGTGTTCGAATCTCGCAGGCGGGTACCAATTTTTCCGATAAAATCCGTACTTAACAAATATTTACGAATGACTTCCTCGGTAAAGGAATAACGGTAAAGGAGGAACCTGCCAAAATTATAATTTTCGTAATTATTGTTAGGTGGGGTGCCTTGTGAGTTCGCACGAGTGGCTACCACCACCTCATATCTGCGGTGAGGCAGTAATAAGATTCTTTTGAAGGGTGGGGCAGACATTGTACTGTAAAAACTGAGACCTAAGCACTCTTGTTTCAAGGTGGGTGGCGGCATTTACGTTGTTGGTGTCTATGGACCCACCGGTGACCACTTAGCACCAGGTAGGCCTTGAACTTATTCATCCATCTTAGCAATTCGCGAAATTTGAACAATATACTATAAACTACTATATACATAATATTATAACGAACCGGAGAATTAATGTTTAAAGTAGTTACTTTAAACATTAATTCCATCTTACACTGTTTAATTGTATATTAATTGCATCTAGCAGTGATTCAACACAGAGCGGTCAATAAACTCTAATACATTCTACAAGTCTTCTAATTATTATCCTATGAAGAGGGCTCCTGTAGTGGATTTAGCTAAATAAGGTGAATATGGCCCACCCTCCCATGTACACGTTAGAGTTCATCCTGTTATTCAACGCTAAGTGATTAATATCCGACATATAAGGTACAGAAGACAGCCGGCGGGCGGAATGTGAACGCGGTTGGATTTAGAGGTAGATGCATGCAGACTGAAAACCGTATCAATTAATTACGTAAAATGAAAAGTTATTTTGCGGTAGATAGTTGAAATACCACACGAGCCTCTTGAATGTAAATGCTTACCAGGGCCCATTGAAGACAAAAAGTACATATATCAAAACGTGACTGTCTTACCTGTCGCGTACCTTGAGAAATGAGTGCGTTATCCCAATTCTATTGCAAAACGTTTATATTAACTGTCAAAGCGAAACGCATGATAGTTTCGTGGTGATAGCTACACGTGCGTAGAATACGCTGTGGAAACATTATCACATACCCGATCCTATGGACCGAATGGCAAACAGTCGGTGTCGCCCTAAACACGTCATTACGGATCCATTAACGGTGCTTTTAGGTATCTCAAGCACCGGTCACCGTCCTCGCCGAACCCGTCGCTTGTGACGAAGGGCTCGACGAGTAAATTAACCCATAGACACAGCCCACTGAGTTTCTCGCTGGATCTTCTCAGTGGGTCGCGTTTCCGATCCGGTGGTAGATTCTGCGAAGCCCTGCTCTTGCTAGGGCCAGTGCTAGCAACACTCCGGTTTGAGCCCCGTGAACTCACCTACTAGTTCGGTGAATCTAGAATAACCCCTCGAGGTTTCTAGAATAGGTAGAAAAAAAAAGGAAGCATTAGTTACGCGTAAACATAGGTTTGATTTAGAATTTGTGTGTGTGAATGCAAGAGCTAAGATTACAGTTCGATTTTGAGGATTAAATTTTAAAATCTCCCGCCATCTTGCCCGGTACCAGCGCAATCAACTGAACTGTAGCTGGATGCGTAGAACCGAAGATCGGGTTCAGTGGCGAGCTTTGGGGGAGGCCTATGTCCAGCAGTGGACTGCCGCAGGCTGATGATGATGATGATGATGATGAATTCAATAAAACTGAGCTATCGTACAATTACAATTGATAGAAGATAGACAGAAAGACAGAAAGACAATGACTTAGATTTCTTACTTCTAAAATCTATATACATAATAATATTTTTGGCATAAAATTACAATGATGAGTCTTTATAGAAAACACTGTTCGCTAGTCAATGTATGTACATTTGAACAGGAATGAGAAGTAAGAAGGCTTGAAATCTGTTTAACATCGCCCGCGACCCCTGTCGGCGGCCTGGCACGACGCCAAGCACGACCTTTGATTACAATCCGACTGAACCGCTAACGCTAAGCTGATCTGCTTAATATTTACAAAGAAATTCCTATTTATTTCGGGCTCGAAGCTTTCATTACTTACTGGAGAAGACGTCATGCTCAGTAATTTATTTATTTATTTGGTTTTTTTTATAGCGTAGATGTGTGGACGAGCTCACAGCCCATCTGGTGTTAAGTGGTTACTGGAGCCCTACATCTATAACTTAGATGCGCCACCCACCTTGAGATATATGTTCTAAAGTCTTAGTATAGTTACAGCGGCTGCCTCAACTTTCAAACCGAAACGCGTTACTGCTTCACGGCAAAAATAGGCGGGGTGGTGGTACCTACCAACGCGGACTCACAAGAGGTCCTACCGCTAGTTAATTGCCCCAACAAAGTGATCAAAACAAAACATTGACAAATTGACAATACGTACATGACAGATGTCGCCTCAATTATAGGTACAATCGACAGAGTAATAGTTGACTTGACCTTGAAATTAGAAAAGTAAAAATACAATGAGTAATTTTAAGAAATATGAAATCCAGAATAATATTTTGTCACTAAGTGACAAAGTAACAGTAATAATTATATTTAACATGCTGTTAGATCTATTATGTGACATAATATTTCAACGTTCCTATAACTAAGTTAAAGACGTGAGTTTGCATATTATTATGAGATGGTAATATAGAAGTCGGTGATTTCCCTAATATTGTATTTCCTACTTGAGCTGGTAGCCTCAGTAGGGCTATTCCAGCCACACCGAGCGAGTAGGCGACCTCACGGGGCTCTAACCTGACAACGTTACTAACACTAGCCTTAGCAAGAGCAGTGCTGTGCAGAATCTACCACTGGACAGGAAACGCGACCCACTGAGAAGAACCGGCGAAAAAATCAGTAGACAATGTCTGTGGGTTAATTTACTCGCCGAACCCTTCGTCTCAAGCGACTGGTTTTTCCCTATCAGTAAACATTACCTGAATCAATAGAACTTATAAGAATACCGATCGATAGAGAGAGAGAGAGAGAGAGAGAGAGAGAGAGAGAGAGAGAGAGAGAGAGAGAGAGAGAGAGAGAGAGAGAGAGAGAGAGTATACTTTATTATACACCAAAAAATAAATAAACAGTGCGATACATTAAACACAAAAAAAGTACAATTGGCGGTCCTATCGCTAAGATTCGATAATTATTTAAACAGATTTTGTCCCGCAGACGAGTTCAGCTCAGTAGATTCAACAATAAAATAAGCAAATAACTAGTGTTCTATCTACTTTTCGGCATTGTAAGCACGTAGTTTAACATTTCAGATTCATAGAGTACTCGACGAACATCCTGAAACAACAAGTAAGTACATATTTTTGGGGTTCGCTAAGCATCTCGTTACGTGTCGTCAAATCGTTTCCCGCTTGCGTCGGTCCAATAGTTTATGGTCTTCCGGAACCCTACGTAATTTACGTAGAAGGGTGAATAAGTTGACAGGGCTAACTTTATAAATATAAAAAATAAAAATATTCAATTTATTTTTTGGACAATTCAGATCGATGAACATGCTCATGTCTTTGGATATATATTATGATGGCTTCGTGGCAGATATAGGAAGGATGACGGTACCGGTAGATAAACAATATCCAAAAGAACAATATGAATACTTATATATAGTTATATCGACTAAATTAACAAAAGAACTGTACGAATATATAGCGATAAAATTAAGCATGGCGATACTTATTTTTTTGTTGTTGACCTATACAATAATTCATTAATGTTCTTAAATTATCTCAAAGCACCTATTAAATTAGCAACGTATTTATTTATTAAATTGGCACCACTAATAAACTTCAATAACGCATTGTAACGCAAACATATTATACTAACGCTATCGTGGTCGGCATGACGAAAAAAGAAAAAAAATACCAAACTCTGAAAACCCGACCTGCAGGAAATCGTAAAGCATGAGGTTGCGATTGAGCCAGCGGCCGAGAGCACTGTATTTGATCAGGTCTGGCCCCGCGCCAGCCGGCAACCAATCTGGTTTTTTAAGGAATTCTATGACCTGGTAACTAAGTCCTTTAGGTCATGTCTTATTTTAATTTATATTGTTATTTTCATGAAAAATGATAATATGGAGTGAAATGAAATGAAAATGATTAATTTGAGACATTAATCAAATGGGATGAAATTAAATTAAATGAGATGAGATGATATAGGATGAAATATAATCTCAGTAAAATGGTGCTCATTTACTGAGATTTTTGCAGTGGACTTTTTGGAGGATTCTGAGAAGCTACGTCCAGCGGCTTTGTTTCGTTTTCCCACATTTGTGAACTTTCAGAGATATTAAACAGTTAATAAGCCACCGTTATTACACATTTAAACCTGAAGAAACACTAAATAGACAAAATGAAACAAATCACACAATTTCACTCCTCGCGTTCCTGCCAAAAAGTCGCAACCAATCTGTGATCACTCTGCGGCGGCTTATTACGAACATGTTTGGGTCGTGCATATGTTTCAATGGATTTAAAAGGGATGTTTCTTTTCCTCCACCGACCTACATGGAGATATAAAACCGAAACCTCGAATACGTAAAAAAGCTACGCATTTAAATGAAGTTTGGCTTACAAGAGAAATTGGAAGAATTTGTGCTGTTGGATATTAATATAATCTATATATGAGTATATAAAAATGAAATGCTGTTCGTTAGTCTCTCTAAAACTCGAGAACGGCTGGACCGATTTGGCTAATTTTGGTCTTGAATTATTTGTGGAAGTCCAGAGAAGGTTGAAAAGGTATATAAATATGAATATGCTCGGAATTCAATAAAAATAACAATTTTGTTTTTCCTTTGATGTGTCCCCCGTCGGACGGATTCCTTTTGTTTGTTTTAAGTTTATATTATACAACAGTTTAGGTCTTTTATTTATCGATTGAGGCGCTACAAAGTCTGCCGGGTCAGCTAGTAATATTATAAAATAACTTAAGCACGTAGGAGAAGAGTGTGAGGTGCTTAAAATCATATCACCCCTCTGCTTCTAGATGTTGCGTTAGATAATTAAAAAAATCATCGGAAAAAGGACTGCAGTGTCCTTTAAGTATTACTACTCGCCAACCAGCATATACGTGTAGGGCGTATAATAAAAGCAAATAAATATACAAGACCCTTTTTGCTTCTGCGGCGAAGGAATCTTGCGTTTTGTTTTAATAGGGAGGATTGCCGATATTAAATAGTATTGACAATTTTGCCTCGTGTCCCAAGGTAGCATCAATCGTGTTGTGATGTCTATGGAATCAGACAACGGCTTAACATCAGATGGCCTGAGAACTCGTCGGTCCAAATACAAAAACAAAAAGGACCAATAAGGATTAATTAGAAGTTTACCCGCAGTGTAGGTGACAAGCCTAGCTGGTTTTATGGATCTGACAACAAACTTTAAATGGAGAACTGAAGTTGGAGGGTTGCCAGCTAATTAACGGACACTTGTTTTTGCGCGGGAAAGACACGGTAAACCGGAAGCGGGACTAACGTATGTTTTGTTGCCATCTGCGAACATTTTCATTGAAGTAAGGTCGTGTGTTTTTTAGTATATTTTTTTAATCATTTAAATCACAAAAAATATATTTTTTTTATTTACAAATAGCACGCGATCCAAGGATATCATTCAGTGTTTTTTCAAAATATGTATAAGAACATCACAAGCATACATATTTCGAACATAAGCATTTATTGGATTGAATTCCACATTGATATCTTAATAGTGGTAGGACCCCTTGTGACTCTTGTGAGTCCGCACGGGTACGGGTACCACCGGCTCGCCTATTTCTGCCGTGAAGCAGTAATGCATTTGAGGGGTGGGGTAGCCCTTGTAACTATACCGAGACCTTAGAATTTATATCTCAGGGTCGCGATCCACGTTTACGTTGTAAATATCTATGGGCTCCAGTAACCACTGAACACCAGGTGTGCTGTGAGCTCGCCCAGCCATATAGGCAATAAAAATAAAATAAAATAAATATTACGACACTAATGGCATAAATATTAAAACATAATTATTTTTTGCCAAACTTTTTTTTTATTACCCTTGTAGGCAAACGAGCAAACAGCCCACTTAATGGTGAGTGGTTACCGTCGCTCATGGACGTCAGCAATGCCAGGGGCAGAGCCAAGCCGCTTCCTACCGCTTAATACTCTCCACAAGCCTCGTTTGAAGAAGGATATGAAGTTATATAGTTTTATTGCATTGTGATTGTAATTTATCATAATATAAACAGTCTAGATGACAAAAATAAAAAAGGGAATTGAGAAATTTTAATTATCCTAATTATTTATTGCAAAAACATGATCGTCATTTCGAATCTGAAGCTACGAAATGAATTGCGAGGGGTGAAATGAAAGGCTTATTTGGCTTAAACGACATTTTTGTAACATTACAGGTGAACCAAATTTCAAATTTTCAAAATTTTCAAATTTGGAAATGGTATCATAACAAAAAAAGCTTCTTCAGCTATTAGAATGGGGTGAACTTAATTGAAGTTCAATTATAAAAATCGAATATATGATGCTAATAATGCCAAATAAAAACGTACCTTTAATTACTAGAATAATGTGGCGTATTAAGCTAAATATCGCTTAAACCAAATAGCCTTTCACCCCTCGATATCTTATCTCCAGCAGATATGCAACAATATTAATTTAACGGAACTACAAATAGTAAAAGAGGTATGAAGAAATAAATTTCACAATTACAATTATGTTTCCTTCCTCGACCTGTGTCGGCTTTGATAAATATCCCGTCCCGTTTCCCACAGGAAAGCAGTTAGTTATCTATACCCTAAAATTTTATGTGAAAAAAAGAAAATTCTTAAACGATTCTTCCTCATCGTCCTCCTCGCTGCGTTATACTATAATAATTATATTATATTATATATTATATTATACTAGCTTTTGCCCGCAACTTCGTCCGCGTAGAATAGTTACTTTGGCATAACGCTAAATTTTACCCATGACTTCATTTACGTAGAAAGTGAAAATATTTTTGAATAATACAATGTTAAGGAGCTATTTAAGATACCCAAATCACGCTTTTTAACCGACAACCGACTTCAAAAGAGGAGGTTATCAGTTTGCACAAAAAACGTTATAGTGAGCGAACTTTAAAATATAGACATAATATGTCTATATTTTAATATTATATATAATTTTATATATAATATTATGCTGTCGCAGATTTTTTTTTAGAATTTTTAAAGGGGTGTTTTTTTGTCATACATTATTTTAGCGAAACATTAACCGTTTTAAAAATCGTAACCGTGTTCAAAGCTTAATACACTAAAATGTAATAATACACTCAAAAACCCCTTCATGACGAGAGATAAAGGTCGAGCCACGCCCAGCGGCAGTCGGCGGTGGTCAACGAAAACATGAATTTAGAAAGGTTCAACCTACACGTACCTTAATTACGACGAAACCGCGTTAAAGCGAAGCGACGTTTAAATATTTATTAAAGGTTAAAAAGAACTTTTCGTACTGTGATCACAGACAATGTGAATACAGGAACGCTTAACCCACACACACATTCCACTGAGTTTCTCGCCAGATCTTCTCAGTGGGTCGCGTTTCCGATCCGGTGGTAGATTCTGCGAAGCACTGCTCTTGCTAGGGCCAGTGTTAGCAACACTTCGGTTTGAGCCCCGTGAGCTCATGTACACGTTAGGGTGAAGCTGGAATAGCCTCTCAAGGCTATCAGCAAAGGTAAAAAACGTGCCTAACGTGTAGGTGAGCTCTCGGGGCTCAAACCGGAGTGTTGCTAACACTGGCCCTAGCAAAAGCAGTGCTGGGCAGAATCTACCACCAGATCGGAACCGCGTCCCACTGAGAAGAACCGGAGAGAAAGTTAGTCGGCTGTGTTGTCACTTACTATGGATTATCACTCATTAAATATCTAGACGTCACTAGAAGACAAATGTAACTATTGTCCTAGTAATTTAGTGCAGAAACTAAAAATGAACCTTTCCAAATAACTAATATTCTAAAATTCCAGATTCGACCCTGTGAGAGAGTTTTCAGCACGTTTTCCGTAACGTGAATGTGAAAATATTCGATGCATATTGTTGTAGCATCGACATGAGCATGTTGATAATAATAGTGTAATAATGTATTCTTAATTTATAACTAATAACAATAATGTAACATAATAACAATAATCATCTAATAATGTATTATTCAACAAAAACGAATACAAAGTACTGTTTGTTTACAAAAACACGTGCTCACGACCGACTTTAGTGATGGTGAGTCAGCATCGTTTACTATGAACTTAAATCCGCAATTTCATTCGTAGTAGAATCTGCAATCTGTATACTACATTTATCAGAACGTGAGTAGACAATTAAAAAAAGTGATTAGAATTTAACTGAACACAAATAGCTTAGTTTTGTTATGGATTCCGTTGTGAACAGCTTTTTGTTTTTTTTTTGTCAGGAGGAAATCGCCGGACTTCCGCCCTCGACTGGGGATGGCGGGCGGAGCATGTCGGAGTCGAACCGACTAAAACCTCCTGACGCTCAACAACTAACCTCTAAAACTCGCATGACACAGAACTCATGAAAAGGCAAAGGGGGGAAAGTGAAGCGTTAAGTGCGGAGCACATCTCTCCCATCACCCTCCCTCTCGGGACGCCGGACCGCTATACCATTCATCTTGGGTTATCACATTTCAGCCCGACCGACTTTGACGGAACCACTCCGTCTTAACTAAAATACGTTTTAGAATTGTATCTACTCAATGTAGCCCGGTTTATGGCTGCAAGACTAAGCATTGTCTGAATTCAGATTATGTCCAACAAAAGAGATATTTACGATTTTTTTCTTATGTACTTGGGAGTTTTCGTGATACACTTAATAATTTGAAGATATGAAGAGTGTTAAAGAAGAAGAAGAGAAGTTAAGAAGAAATGTTAAAAGTTAATATGTTAAATATGTCCGTAGGAAAGGTTTGTGCTGGTGCAAGGTCGATATACATTGCGTTGTCAAGACAGTCTCCCGGCCTCCCAGTCTAAGGGAAACACTGTAAGTTGAAATCTCAATTGCATTGAGTTCTATCGTGAGGCAAGTACCATTTCCCTAGAAAAAATGCCTAACTTGTTGTTAAAAACGCTGAACCCAGATTTTAGCCGTAAAGATAGTGTTTCCCGAGCGCCATGATATGTTCTTCTTCAAACGAGGCTTGCGGAGGGTAGTCGGCGGTAGGAAGTGACTTCACTGTGCCTCTGGTATTGCTGACGTGCATGAGTAACAGCAACTACTAACCATTAGGTGGCCCGTATACTGGACTATCCAAAAAGGCCATAAAAAGACAAGTTAATCCTTTGACTGCCGTGTAGGTCTCAGGTGCCCGGCGCGGCGCACTGTAGTGATTTCTGTTACTAAGCGTCTAGATAGCCTAACTTTGCCTTTCTTTTTTTTTTCTTTAATTGCTTAGATGGGTGGTAAATGCGCCACCCACCTTGAGATTTAAGTTCTAAGGTCCCAGTATAGTTACAACGGCTGCCCCACCCTTCAAACCGAAACGCATTACTGCTTCACGGCAGAAATAGGCAGGGCGCTGGTACCTACCCGTGCGGACTCACAAGAGGTCCTACCACCAGTAAAACGTTCTTTGGTTTCAATGTATTTTTTAGTACTTTATATCTCTTAGAAATAGATTAATTCTCAATGTCTTCGGATTCGTCATTCCCAGAGTCTACTAGTCTAGTCTAGATATTCCGGTGCCTTAGTAGGAAAATTAAAGAGAGAAATCGACATAATTACTTCGCCTACATGGCAGTCAACGTATTAAATATATCAATTATATGTTATAACAAAATATGTAAGGTTTGTTATAAAATAATTGAATTTGTTAATGTTTAAGGCAATTTTCGGATTGCCAAATAGCAACACTGTTGGTGAGAGCAATTACAGTAGTGGGGACGTGACATAATAAAAAAGGCGGTAGTCTGAAAAAATGTGACAGAAAGCAGCGTATTGAGTAGTGAGCAGATATCTAAAGATTGTACAAGTGGAGTTACAAATACACATACAAGCAATACAAAATTTAGTGAACTATTGCAATCTGTGTATTTATTTCCTAGCTTTGGAACCCGAGTCTTACAAATAGAAGTAGAATGTTTCCGCCAACATTGAAAGCATGCGGAACAATGATATAATATTAATATTTCACAAGCGGAACAACAAATCATATAGGTAGTAGACAATAAGCGTTTCTAGAAGAACGGGCAAACCGTGTATTAAAATTAATTTATCTGCACGTGTAAGCACCGCATCCATCATGGCGAGCGTATTCGCGGGAATTAATTATAGTTTGACGAGTTACAGAACGGTCGCGCTGCGAGCTTTATTGGAGACTTCAATTTTAATTTCATTACGTCTGCTGAGTATTTTCGGTGATGTTTTACATCAAAATTGTGTCTGGCTATACTTAGTTTTGTACCTAAAAAAAAACAATGCAAAAAAACAATGTATTTTTAGTTTAAAAATCTTGTCTGCAAACCAAAGATTATATTATGGTTTTTATAATTCCTATACGATATCACTTCATCTTGACTAACAAACCTTACATTGATTAGTTATCTTTAAGATTTGAAAGAAAGCCTATGCCATACTTTTTTGTTTGTGATAGGCTTTTTTTTTCTGGTTTAACATAAATATTCATTTAATAATTGAAGACATGAGTGGATGAAGGGGATATAATACACTTTCTTAATTTTGAGGAACCGGACAACAAACTTTTGTTATTTGTACTTTTTCTTGTAAACGAAGACTCCTTCCTTGCATGCAATTTCTAAAAATACCCTTTAATCCCGAAGTTTTAAGGTCTAATATGGTTTATATAACACCTTCATTCAAAGTAAAAAAATCAAAAATCTTAAAAATGGTACTTCACCCCTTCATCCACTGACGTCCTCAATTATATACATATTTAGATTATAATCATTATTTACCTTGTTTTCTTTTCTTTTATTTATCTACTTAGCAGTAGTCTAAATCTGTGTGAAAGTTAATAAATGATTTTATAAATATTATTATTATTTATCGGGTTCTAAACAAGATTTCCACATTTAACGAACACCCGATATTGAATAGATTATTAGGTATCTGGAAA
Source organism: Bombyx mandarina (assembly GCF_003987935.1). The sequence continues at coordinate 117,150 of NW_021011677.1, read as the reverse complement.
CGGAATGGAATATGTATCTTGTAAGCAATAATGTTACTTTTAGATAACTTCAACAGTTTTGTTAACAATGTATAGTGGTATTTTACTCGTATTCACATTTTTAAAACTATAACAAAATCGAGTCTTAATTTTTTTTATTTGATGTTTAACGTTGTTTGCTGATGGCCTGGAATAACCTGACTCCATCTCTTCCCGTCTTTCCCGGGTAACGGGCAGTAGCGTTCTCTACGTTAATGCTCAGAGATACTCAGTTATACTTAGGTATAAATAGCGCACTGCGATGACAACCGGTATTCACCGTGATGGTAGGACTTATTATTAAACGCGCACGGGTAGGTACCATCATCGTGACTATTTGTACCGCGAAGCAGTCTCTGCGTTCAGGTTATCACATAAGACCAGTTGAGCCGTGAACTAGTTCAACAATAAAGCGAAAAAAGAAGGAAATCGTAAAAAGTTTTAGTTTAACAAAATCTTGAAGGTATCATATTTTTAACTATAAAGATATTAGTGTTTATCACTTAACACGTTCGCTGCGGCAAGTAAAATCTTAAACCTTTGTCTGGTGCGGCGGCGGGCCAAATTGTGCCCCCAATGATTTTTCCGCCAGTGCGTGGTAGGTCTTTTTCGACACGTCAGCACAAGGTTAGATTAAATTGCTATAACTTTGCGAAAACATAATGTGGGTGAACAGTTTTTGGACTGTTGGAAAAACCTTGAACCCAACTTCTTTAGATTTGATTCGCCCCGGAATCTGCCGAACAGAAAATGAGAAATAAACCAGGGAAAGTGGCGGGTCGATATCGACCAGAACCGCACTAGAAAGTATTTTTAGTAGTGATGGGAAAGACAAAAATAAGGGGATATCTAAAATAAAACAGAATTAAAGTAAAGAAATAAAAATTGTTTATTTAATTATTTATTAATAGCTGTCTTTAAAACATTCCGCACAAAGATTTTGCTTGCACATTCTGCAGTATGTTTTAATTTTTTTTACTTTCCTTTTCACCTCGGAACTCTTCATGGTTTCCCGCAGTTTTTCATTTTCTTGAAGGAAAATATCTCCTGACTGCTTTCACTATCACTATCTGCACCGCAAATTAATTTATTTTCCAAAATATTTATCTTTCTTTTGTTGCCTGACATCGTGCTTTTAATTTTAAGGAATAAAAAAAACGTGACGTACGTCAGTTCCGATAGCTTGCCCAACACTAACTGGCGAGGCGGGCGCTCTGTGCGGTATCGGGCCGCCAACAGCCTGTTGGGACGGCGGGCCACAATAGGCCTCCTCCCGCACCGAGTTGATATTTTTTACCGTCAGTGCGTGATAGGCCGATAAAGGCCTGCCGTGATGTTTTTATAGGGAACACCTATACTTTAGACCACAATCTCAAATATATATTTGTCTTTGTCGTACCTTTACAAACACCTGAGATAATCGTTCCGCACCAGCGAGAGGGACATAGTTTTCTTCGTCCGCACCAGGTGAAATTCCGCGGCAGGCTGATTTGGGCCTGTTCCGCAGTGAACGTGTTAATAAATAAGTAAGTCTTGATAGAAACTAAAATAGTACTTTTTTAAATCTTGAATTATAATTTTAAATGAAGTAAATTTTTATTAAATTAGCGAAACGCTTTAGTTTTTAATTCCTTCACAGAACGGCCTTAATAAAAATGAATCATCCCGGAAAAGAAACGAGAGTAACGTGAATCTTACAAATATATATATATATATATATACCGCTGCCCCGTAATCTCCCCGGGCCCGGGCAGGTGAGCCGGGGCTCGACCCCGGTACTGCTGCGGTGCGATCGCAAATTCAATTAATCCGACCTCGTCACGAAAATTAGTTGCGGCCCTCAAAACTTAATAAAACAAAACGCGAACAAGCCATAAGAGGTAGCGGGTTGTCACAAACCGCATATATCGCACAGACACGTGCTCTGCGACAGATTTTTTTTTATTGCCCTTGTAGGCAGACGAGCATACGGCCCACCTGATGGTGAGTGGTTACCGTCGCCCATGGACTTCAGCAATGCCAGGGGCAGAGCCAAGCAGGTGCCTACCGCTTAATACTCTCCACAAGCCTCTTTTAAAGAAGAACATGTCATAGCGCTCGGGAAACACCATGGAGGGGAGCTCATTCCATAGCCGGATGGTACGTGGCAAAAAAGACCTCTGGAAACGCACTGTCGATGACCGCAGTGGCTCCAGGTAGTATGGATGAACTCTACTCCGGTGGCGGGCGGTGCGATGGTAAAAACGAGATGCAGGTATCATCTCGAACAATTCCTCAGAGCACTCCCCATGGAACATTCGGTACAAAATACAGAGGTATCCGAGATGAGATGAGACTGCAATAAAAGCAATTAAAGGAATATCCTTCGAAAATCGTCTTTAAAAGTAAATTAAATTACGTATAGTGGGTCATAACACTAATTATTGTTAGCGGTAACAGGGTCTGGCATTTCCGAGGGCTAGATACAAAAATTAGCAATAATCAACGCTACTTGCCCTCGCCCTTTTTCCCCGCCTTTTTTTTAAATATTTATTGTAGCACGGTTGGCAAAGCCCATAGACAATATCAACGTAAACGCCGCCACCCACCTTGACACATGAGTTTTAAGCCTCCATTTTTATGGTCCAACGGCTACCCCATCCTTCAAACCGACACGCATTACTGCTAGATGCCCGAAATCGAAGATGTCGATACATTTACAATACACTTAGGGCTATACGATTCAATCGCCAGCAACAAATAGGAAGCTACCGATTTCGCTGCCTAGCGACGTTTGGTACTAACGATCCGGCGGGTCGTAGGTCCCAATATCATTAGTGCCCATAAAAATAACAGGCAAAGCATAAACGTCGGGAATGTTTGTGGATGCACGAATAGATAACTTCGCAGCAATCAATCGTAAGCGAATTACTTCCCTGATTGGCCGCGAGCAGCTCAGTCGCAACAGCTACCTGCGAATATTCGCCTCGCGGATGGATCTGGACTACCCAATAACGCAACACTGGACACGTGTGCATGTTGAGCACTCTGGATCCAAACAAACCTTTAGGTTAAGATAGTTTTGAAATTAATTTTTTTTTTTGTTTTATTATTTTTATTTTTATTCCCAAATCGTAATTATTGTTTTTATTTAATTTTGATATGCTATATGAAATGTTATTGTTAATGAATGTGAAATGGATGCAAAAATGGAAATGTAAATGAAATAAAAAAATAAAATAAACAACATCAAAAGCGAAAATCAAATCGCACGAACCCGTGTCTTGGTCCATCTTACGTCGAAACACCCATAACTCCATCCAGGTAGGAGAAACCAGAGAATTAATTTGTCTAAAACTTTATTATGACAAGCGACGTCGAAGAGGATTTTATCGATCCCAGGAACTAAGTCGTGTTAAAGTATTATCGTGAGTCACATTTGCGATAACGATAATAGTGGCTTCACAAAGTTAGAAATGAGCAAGTCGACTCGAGTTTATTTTGTCGAATTTGTTCAATTAATCTTGTGACAGTAGCGGCCTTAGATTGGTCTGTGTCGGATCGTCGTACAATAAACAGATCGCAAGCTTGAGGTGTCTTTGTCATTATCACTCTGCATAATACACACGCTCTAGATATAAGCGCAGACTCAAAAGTAGTGAACACGACGTGATTTGAACCCGAATGATGACCCCGAATTGCTCTGGTTAAAAATGGTCAATTGCCAGTTTTTGTCTAGATAGGCCTAAGGTCTCACTGCCTCTAATCGAGGTATTTTTGAACGTCACAAGAAAACGCAGACGTGTTTAATATGAGTTAAGACATTTTTACTCGTAATAGGGCAAATGGTTTCAGTCTACCCACAATCATAGCGCTGAAATATCAAAAACTGAGAGTGAAATTGAACATAGTTATAAACCCGTTGCACATACGAATTTCTCAATATTGGATGTCAAGTTTTATGAATGCTACGTATGTTTCTTTAAAAAAAACCGATTCCAATCGTAACGAGTGGAATAAAGGCATCAGTTTTGTGGTCATCATCATCTTTAGCCCTTTAGTACCTGCTGCTAAACACAGGCCTCTCTTTTTATGGCAAAATATTCGCTTCTACATCTACCTCGCCGTCCTAACTATGTTATCAGTTCACCGTGCCATGGGTTATCAGGTACCTCTGCGTAGGTCATATCTTGGTCACCATTCCGTCCTATTGTCATTCTTCATCTATTATCATTTCGATTTGCTAAATCTCCAGCCCAACTGCATTTTAGATCTGCTACTCTCTTATCAACATCAGTAACTTTTGTTTGGCATCTAACCTCGATATTACGTACCCGATCCAATAGATTCATGCTAACTGACGTAAGCCAAAACAGGTCCATTTTTCTACATGTTTGTTAATTTGGGCAAAAGGCTTGATTGTAGAGTCTAGTCTGGAGATATAAGTGATTTACTTTCTTCATCTTCAAAATTTATATAAATATTGTGGTATTTGAGGTAAAACCAAGATCGTTAAGTTCCGTGAACTCGACCGTTTTAAAGGTTATAACTGACCATGCCCAACACTTAACTGTACAAGAAACTTTTAAATATCTTTACGAGCTTTTGAGTTCGTCCCCCCGTTTCTTAATGTAATCCAATCCAGCCTTCAGAGGGCCTCTCGATGGGAACAAATCAAATTATCTTTCTTTCTTTAAGATTAAAAAAATGTTTAAAGGGCGTTCGTTATTTTGAGTGTTTTTATGCCCTCAAGATTTTCTTCTTGAAGAAATACTGTAAATGCTCTTGTCTATTTGATTTGTCTATCTCTGTGCGCTATTTTGAAACTGTAATATTATGTCTGGCAAACAATGACAATAAAAACATAAGTGTATATTTGTTCAGCTGTAACTGATTTCTATTCAACAATTTGACATTTGAAATGTTCTTAATGCATTTAACAGACGCAGAGAGACATATTACATACGTTTACATTTGAATAGCTGACGTCAGAAATAACCAAGTTCACTAGTTCGCTTTTTGTCAATTTATTTGTCCCGAAGAGGACCTTAGCGGCAATAACGCCTTATAAGTAAAAAAAAAAAAAAAAAACCTTATAAGCGAAGCCCTTAAAATAGTGTTTCTCTAGCACCTGGTTATTAACTTATTAAACCAACAATCAGACTTCAAGATACTTCACGTATGTTCAAAAACAAAACGATAATTTATATTTTTTCATTATATAAATAAACGAAGTCGTAAAATAAAAACACAGATGAATAATCGGTAATAGTACTTAGTTCGTTTTAGACAATTTATCATTTCCATCCTTGTTTGTTCCTTCGTCCAGCTATAACTGTATTATAACTTTTTATGTTTATATTTTTATTTCACTTTAAATTGTCTTGTAACAAATCTTATATGACAAGCACGCGGTTGGAGCAAATTAAAAATGTCCGCTAACCTACCCTTCAATCAGAACTCATTATACTCATCACATTGCGAAAGAAGCGTAAATAGTGGTTTCATACGTCATCTAAAAACATACAGTAAACCTTAGCACTTGCTCTCTTATAAATCCAGACTTTTGCGTCGATTCGTCCACCTGCACTTGTTAGCTTTTACGTCTCAAAGCCACATCGGAGCTTTCCCGACGCTATTTAATTTAGTGTAAAAGTTCCTTTTTAAAAAGCTAAGGTAATTCAAGATGAACGTAGAGACGAGGTCGTGTTAAGGGTGGTGAAAAGGGGAGCTCTCGGACACACTGCTTATGAAACCGAGAAACTTAAATTACTATCCCGCAATTAACATGAGCCTTTAGCGTTAGTAAAAGTCAGAGTTTTTGTAACAGTTTGACAATAGCAGAAGCAATATTTGAATTTACAATATAAGACGCGAATACGATTAATTTTCAGTATTGAAACAGCGGAGGTAGCCATTATAGAACACACAAGACACAGATGCCTAAATCTCGCTTACGACATTTTCAAGATAAGCTTGCATATATACAAGTTCCGAACAACAACATTCGGCACGTTGGTCTACCGAGCAATATCACCCGCTCGGTGGAAGATCTTGCTTTCGTCGTTATACCTACATTTGCATATATACGAATTCCAAACAACGATATTTTGACCGTCAGTGTACTAAGTAGCAGGCAGCGGCTTGGCTCTGCCCCTGGCATTGCTGAAGTCCATGGGCGACGGTAACCACTCACCATCAGGTGGGCCGTATGCTCGTTTGCCTACAAGGGCATTAAAAAAAAAATGCTCTGCCCACTCGGTGGAAGAATTCGCTAAAAGTGTTTCAATCACGTCCAACCTGTTGTCGGTTTTATGCAGCGGTGTGTCAGCCCGGTATCGGTCGCCGGAGCCGCAAGCTAATGAATACAAACCACTCGATGTCCCTCTCTGTGCTATCGGCGTTGGTTGCGACTAGAGTGTACGTAGAGGTATATACAGATTGTGTCTCGCCATTTTATATTTTTAAAACGTACCCTGTTCATTACTTTGGTACATTACATTTACTTGTGGTAGGACCTCTTGTGAGTCCACGCGGGTAGGTACCACCACCCCGCCTATTTCTGCCGTGAAGCAGTAATGCGTTTCGGTTTGAAGGCAGCGGCTTGACTCTGCCCCTGGTATTGCTGAAGTACTAACTATAGCTGAAGTAGTAACTATACATGAGACCTTAAAATTTATATCTCAAGGTGGGTGGCGCATATACGTTGTAGATGTCTATAGGCTCCAGTAACCACTCAATACCAGGTGGGCTGTGAGTTCTTCCTCCCATCTAAGCAATAAAAAAATAAAAAATAAAGCGTAACATATTACTTATTATTCAGAAGCTTTATTACCCGCCTTGTATTAATAATTACCGGCGTCTATGGATATCAGGATTCGACTGATGCATAACCACGACCACTCTGTCAAGAGTGTACGACTAGGAAGAGTGGACGTCGTAACGTGAATGCTATTACCCATATTGAGGCAAAGGTTAACCTCTCAATTAAATTTGTTTAAGCTCCCCACCCTTCAATGGCACTTTGGCGTATCTTTATATGCTATGCTACTTCTATGCTATCCTTTCGTCACGGAAGATATGTTTAGACACATGTTTCCTTAGAAAAAAATTGTAAATACGTAAATGTGAATCGTACCCAGATCTGGCAACCCTACCTCACCATTAATTTAAAACCCTTCACAGAAGTTAACATTTAAAATGTTTCAGTCGTAACTCTAGCTCTGGTTAATTAGTCTATCCGTCGTCCTGATTTATTCAACTAATTCAAAATTTAAAAAGTATCCGAGTGGTGAGTCCTTTATCTATACTAATATATAATTACATGGTTACAGTGATTTAACGGATGTTCCGTTATAACTACTGAACCATGCATCTGATTGACCTGAAACTTGGTATCCATGTAAAAAATACATGTACTTAATGGATACGCTAATATTTATATGAGTGTTGAACTCCCTACATCAATTGCGAGGGCGTTAATGATGAGAATCTTTGTGGGGGTGAGAAATAATAATGTTAATTTTAAATGCCCAGCGAAGCGGACGGGTACAGCTAGTACTTTTATAAAATGCAAATACCCATATTATAGCTTATAGTTAAAAAGATCTCGGTAAAGAATATTATCCGTGTATGTGAGCTTCTGAAGTTGTATGTGGTAGCACTATTTGTCGGAGTTATGGAAATTAACTTTGGTACTACTAAATTACAACGAATAGGTAAATGAATGCTTACCCATAGCCCTCTTTAAAAGACATTTTCAAAATAATCCTTAGTGGTTTAATTGTGTCTTTGCCATTTTCTGCGCTCTCAAAACAAAATATCCACTTTCCACCAAGAAATATAAGATTCCTATAACCAATACGGTCTGCATTATGTACGACAGATCGTCGGATTAAGATCCTACGAGGGATTACTCGGAGGACATCGCTTTAAGAGGGTAACAGGATATTGGAAATCTCGAGTTCTCTCCAAGGGTCCTGGCGAAATGAGTTTCCCTACCGTCTGTGTTTTTTTTGTGGACACTATGTTAATATCGGTGGATGTCGATTGGAATTTTAGATCGTGACGTTGCAATAGCTCCATTATTAGAGTATTGCTTTATCAACGACTGTCGTTTCAAGTATGTTGTATTGTATGTTGCAGGCATCAATTCCCACCACTGCCGCCAATTTGTTATACGGAATTGAGAGAAGATCTTTTTAAAAAAGATTTTAATAATAAAATAGAACTATAAAGAATTACGACGACAATGACGGCAAAAGTGCCATGTGGAATTAGCAATAGGTCTGACTGGATCGGAGGAGATTGTTCTCTAATCAAGGATCGGAGTGCTGATGATATTCGGGATAAGTGACGATCGAAGCAAAACTATGAACCAGAGGATATCGTAACAGCATATACTATGATTTGAGATGGTACTTAATATTATAAATAAGAAAGTTTGTTACTCTTTCGCGCAAAAACGACTGGACGGATTTTCGACGAAGCAATGTAATAACTTATACATTGTTTGCTTGGACTGACTCTGTTGTGTAGTAGTAAGCAGCCGTGCCTGATGCGCCGAGGATCGTGAGATCGATTCCCACATCGGACAAGCATTCTGCGATAAATAGGGTTTTTTTTCTGATTGTTTACTATCTATATATGTATATATTCAAATGTACATACATGTTTATCAGTTTTTGGTATCCACAGGGAACCCTCAATTGGGGCCAGATGATCGTGCGCGATTTGTTCCCTGCCTATTTCTGCCGTGAAGCAGCGATGCGTTTCGGTTTGTTATAGCAGCCGGTGTACTGTTAACGGTAAGATCTTAGAACTTATACCTCAAGGGGGGTAGCGGCATTTATGTTGTAGATGCCTATTGACTCCGGTAACCATTTAATACCAGGTGGGTCGTAAGCTCATACATACACCAGTACAAGCATTTTTTTTTAAAAAAAAATCATGGATTTCCACCGCATTTTCTTTTGGACTATAAGTGAACCATCTCGAAAACGAGTTCTCTTCTGCTCCAATACCTTAGGGAAACGTATCTTTGTCTTTTTCCTCCAATGAAAACGCAGTATATTAAAATGTTTCATGTTGGTCCTTGTTTACGATTGTAGAGAATATAGATCTGTTTTTTTTTTTTTTTTTTTTTTATTGCTTATATGGATGGACGAGCTCACAGCCCACCTGGTGTTAAGTGGTTACTGGTTAAAATCATGCATCGAGCTTATCAAATAAAATCAAATCAAAAAAAAATTATTCAACATAAATGAAAGTACATACTTGTTGAACGTCAAAAGAACTACCGCCAATTCACAAGAACTAGCCTCCGTCCTGAGAAGAATTGGCAAGAAACTCAGCGGGCATTTTTTTTATTTTAAATATTAGATTATTTTTTAAATATTAGATTTTTTTAAATATTCATTTTTACGTGAGTATAATAACATAACAATTATTACAATATTGAAATGCCCGGAGCGAGCAACTCATTCCCACTTTGTGCAATCTTCTAGATAATCATTGACTTTATAGTAAGCTTTATTGCACAGATGTTCTTTAATAATTTTCTTAAACCTATGTATATGTAGGTTATGAACATCTTGTGGGATTTTGTTGTACGTATAAACGACATGGCCAAACTTTATAACAATCCGTAAACACAAATAAATTCCGTCGTTAACTAAATGTTAGCTCGAAGGCGAGCCCAAGTTTAATCTAATCAACGGGTTAACCCTTGGATATTATCCTTTGAAGTGTAACAAGTATCCGGAGGACCTAACTTTACGTTGTGCATAATAGGTTTTATTTGTCTAGTGCGAAGACTGTTTGTTTAACATTATAATATTTTATAGCGGTAAAATATATGTCGCCAAACATATTTTCGAAATTTATTTAAATATAATCCAAATCCTGGTGGTAGGACGTCTTATGAGTCTGCATGGGTAGGTACCACTACCCTGCCTATTTCTGCCGTGAAGCAGTAATGCGTTTCGGCTTGAAGGGTGGGGCAGCTGTTGTACTGTAAATACTAAGACCTTAAAACTCTTGTGTCAAGGTGGATGATCGCATTTAGGTTGTAGATGTCTATGGGCTCTGGTAACCTCTTAAAACTAGATAGGTCGTGAGCTCGTCCACCCATCAAAGCAATAAAAAAAAATTTTTTCTAGGTCAAAAATCGCGCCATGTTAGCGCAGACGGTACAGATTTGAAACCTTGGCAAGCACAGGCTGTTCTCCAAATACATCTTGCTAGTTTAGTGCGTAGATTAACAACTATTCACATAGAAAATGGGGAATTAGTAAAAAAATATAAACCCAAAAAACTCACACTACACACTACTTGTAGTTAACACTACTTATCAGAAAGCGGCCCGTGATTTAAGCAATAAAAGATATTTACACAACCATATAATAGCCTCGTTGTCGTATTAAAAAACTAGCACCATGAACTGTCAGATACTTCATTCCCCAAAAGACTAGTACTTGAATTCCTTATTGCATTGAAATACCCAACCTGACCCCTCGCAATCCGTTAAACACGTCATCGTTCTATATTCGGAACAGAACTGTAACAATTCATTACGATCTGTCACTAAGATGTTATCAACGCCCCAAAGATGGACGCCCACTTAATTTTACGTAATCCCGAACATTAATGGAACCGACAGTACTTCGGTACAGAGGAAAGCAGTTTTACACATCCATAAATCATAACTTGATGGCATAAAAGCTTCTACGGGTTACGGTGGGTTTTCGTTGTTTGTTTGAAGAACGATACGAGAAAAACACTCATGACGTATGAGTTCATCGTTCTTTTTTTTAATGAAGAATTGTTTATGACCCGGAAGACCTTCAAGTTTCACCAGTACAGGAGAACGAGCTAAGGCTCATCCAGAAGCAAAGACTCAGTCAGCAGTATGTTTGAGATGTTTGCATGTGAACTGTAATCGCCGTGCCTTTTTTTTTATTCCTCTTGTAGCCAGATGAGCATAGGGCCCACCTGATGGTGAATGGTTACCGTCACCCATGGACTTCAGCAATGCCAGGGGCAGAGGCAAGCCGCTGCCTACCGTTAAGTACTCTTCACAAGCTTCGTCTGAAGCAGGACATGCCTGCAATTGAAAGTCGGTTACGATTGAGCATCGCTTATTTAATGCTTAGTAGACGTACCAGCAATAGTTTGGCTATCGTTGTCAGATATCTAATAGTCAATGGATAATCCGATGCCTTGCACAAAGAGCACGCACAAGTAAGCGCAATGCGGGATGAATTCTCCAGGATTTTACTATTTAAAAACCTAATGTTTTGGGTAAATCGAGGATCATGCTTTCTCTTCTGAATCTCATGTAGCAGAGCTGATATTCAACTAGCACATAATGATGTTTAATTAACAAAATCCAAATGGACAATATTCGATGCGTAGATAAAGTCACAAAGAAACATTCCATTTTGCACGACAGCAGACTCCCACTTTGTACTGTCTTAAATATGAAGCCAATTGGCAGACTAGCTCGCGTCTCATCTGGTGCTAAATAAAACTGTAACCTGTAAATACTGTGATATCCTTATTCATCCTCACTACTTAGACTTACTTAAAGTTTGAATGGAATCAACTCAAATTATAAATGCATACATAGTTATCTACCTTTTCTTTTATATTTTTTTGTCTTCCAACCAAATTAATTGAACAAACACTGTTAGCTTAATATTATCTTTAAACTATATCCAAATTAGTTTAGTTAAGCATCGAACTTTGTGTTCAAACATACTCAACGAAATACAAAAAAAAAAAAACATTTTGTTTGTTCTATTTTATTAATTTAATAATCAAATTAATATTGTAACCCATAAATCGTTCGTGTATTGGAAACGCGCACGCCGACAAATGTGGGCCGGCGGTCTTCTACCGCTGATACCGAATCGAAGATTTTGTAACCGAAAAATATTATTGTGCGTAATCATAGAGTGGAAAATGTTTAGTATCGATTTATTTTAACTATTCACTGCATAGTGAGGATCACAATTTCTGGAAGAATATTTAAATAGCAAAATACAAAAGGAGAACACGTGTTCTATAAGAGTTATAGCTACCCCACTGGTCCCTAGTAGAACCGCCATCGGAGGAAAATTCATTAATACTACCTACCACATAACCGTCAGCTTAGGAATGAACTTCCCTACACGGTGTTTCCTGAGCGCTATGGCATGTTCATCTTCAAACGAGTCTTACTGAATGTACTAAGGGGTAGGCAGCGACAGTGGCTCTGCCCTTGGCATTATAACACCTTCCATGACCGACAGTAACCACTCACCACAAGCTGAACCGTATGCTCGTCGGCCTTTTTCTTATTGCTTAGATGGGTGGACGAGCTCACAGCCCACCTGGTATTAAGTGGTTACTGAAGCCCATAGACATTTACAACGTAAATGCGCCACCCACCTTGAGATATAAATTCTAAGGTCTCAAGTATTGACAACGGCTGCCCTACGCTTCAAGCCGAAACGCATTACCGCTTCACGGCAGAAATAGGCAGCGTGGTGGTACCTACCCGCGCGGACTCACAAGAGGTCCTACCACCAGTAACAAAATGGCCTAATGGCAATAAAGAGCAACTCTCATATTTTATAACGTAGACAAAGTCATCATCATAATTTCCTTGTTCACGGTAACTGTTAACAAAAGAATAACAATGTTGTCGAGTTCCAAAGTTCGAAGTTCGCTATTAATGGGCGCGTTTCCGTCTGTGACCAACGAGCCCTGAAGGTAACAGGCAAACGGAATACAAAGTACCCAACCCACAACAGGCGAGGAGTCGCGTTACGATTTTGTATAATATCGATATTATTCACAATATCTCGATTGTTTTGATGACGTCGACTCAATCGATTCATAAATGAAGGATCCCTGTTTGGGTACATAATCTTTTCTACGTTTAAATGATGGATTCAAATGATTATTTCGTTAGGGTGTGGACCTACAAAAATGTTATTATTCGATATCCTAGTTAGCTATAAGTTAGCTATATAGTTCAGGGTTCTTATCCTTGTCTAAAAAAATATCGTTATGCAATGGATCGGCCGCATTGGTCATCAATTGGAGGGGCCTATGTTCATGATGTGGGTGATGAGGAATGATAATTCATAATCGAGGCTTTACTTGTCCTGGATATGTATGTGTGTGTCAACAAAGGTGAGTTTTCAAGGGCCAAACGTGTTTTAAAACACATTTGTTACTCATAATAAACAACAACTAGGTAACAACTCATATTAAATTGTTAATGAATAAACTCTTGACATCAGAGAGGTAAGGACGGATATCTCTGTCAACTATTCAAACTGTACAGTTCACATTGTTGTTGAAGTATCTAATATGTCTCTATATATATACATAAATCTCTTCCAAATAGAGATGTGTTTAATATAAGCATTGTTATGCTAAACGCTTATTTATGAGTGAATAGAAATAAACACTTTTTAATTTCTGTGTAATAGCGTCATTTTTGAAGTTGAATTTTCTATTTCTAAAGAAAAAAATATGTAGAAACGAGATAGGTCTAGTGATTTCTCTCGCATGCCATTTTACACAACTTTCAATAAATAATTGAGTGTTTTCGCCACTTCCATAAAATTGACTTTAACTCGAAATTACATATATTATCTATATATTAATACGTGAAGCAAAAACTTTGTATCCCTTTTTACGAAAATTGCGCAGACGGAGGAGTATGAAATTTTCCACACTTATAGAGAATATAGAGAAGAAGTACACAATGCTAATATTTTTTGAAAATAATGCATAAAAGATACATTAAATCAATAAAGAAAACATTACACACACTACATACCATGTATTTGACGCACACACGCATGCATACTATTTATTGTCAAACTTTTGTTCTTGACGTCTGTTGTCAAATTGAGAATAGCTTAAATATTGTTTGTCTTTGTTAATATTTTTTATAGTGTAGTCTTGGCGAAATTTGTAATTATAGAAGTATAAAATACAATCATAATAGTGTACAAACTTACAATTCCAATTAATTACAGTCGAATTTCGACTAATGCGGGACCTCTAGTAATGTTTAAAAGCGTCAACATGACGCTACGTTTTACGCTTAAAAATTTTAACGCTAACTTTAAGCTACGTTTAAAAGTTTAGTCAAACTGCCGCAAACGGTAGCTTTTACGAACAAGGTTGAATAAACAAGACACAAAAATGCATTTCGTTTAAATGACTCTTCTACAAAAGGTTTTTCTTTATACTAATCTAACCTCGGAAGCTCGATTTACATACAAATTGAAAACTGCGGATCGGTTCGTGCTTATAGAACAACCTTCATTCGACATAAACTGATTTATTTGTAGTTTTCATGTCTTTTGCCGATTTTGTTCGTGCATTGTTGTTTTAATTTTTATTATTTTATTATAGGACTTATAACGTAATGGCCATCAGTCCGTAAGCTATCTGTGCCCTGCGGAAACCGTTTACAAACGTGCCGTGAACTTGTCAGCCAATGTCGTTAAAAATTACCTTTAATAGTACAATTAAGTAAGTAAGTAGGCAGCGGCTTGGCTCTGCCCCTGGCATTGCTGAAGTCCATGGGCGACGGTAACCATTCACCATCAGGTGGGCCGTATGATTGTCTGCTTACAAGGGCAATAAAAAAAAATTAAGACTTCTTCATAATCTGGCAACTTGACTAGAATACCGAAGTCAAATGGCCTCAAAACAATATGAATATCACCGCCAAATTGAAGACAAGTCAAAATGGCATGTACACAACAAATCCTTTAAAATAGCTAAATTATAGTGAGTTGCGTCAACCCTATTAGGTAAAATTCAGGGGACATAATATTGTCCCACAAACGTATGTTCAGACTCGCCGACGAAGCGGTTTACCTAGCCATTGTCATCTCATTGTTCACCGGTAAACACATAGCCTTTGTGTAAATCAAAGCACATAGTTATCTAAAAGGCTTTAGCCGGATAAATATTTCCCTTTTTAAAGCTTACTATTTTCATTGCGTACTATTACTGTTTACGAATAACACTCACGTACAATTTACCGTAGGTTGATAGCGCTATATTATATATTTTCTGAAGATTGCTCGGCGTTGTAAAGAAAATTAGGTTTGTACGATGCTTTAGTAAAAAAAAAGCCACTTACTTGCAATAATACAATCTGCCGTCGCGACCCGTGTGCACAGTCCATCCCTCCTTCAGTTCGGTCTGTAGCCTCTCCAGCGCAATCTCGTCTTCCTCCGCCGTCTTCCCGGGCCGAGGACTCCCTCCCAGTCTCGGACTCCCGTATTTAGGACTCGCCCCCAAATTAGGGCTGTTGGCGCCCAAATTCGGGGTGTTCGAAGCTCCATCATGTCGAGTGCTAGACCTTGGACTCGGAGCGGGTTTTGGACTAGCCGTGCCGCTGGTACCGGGCGACGACTGTAGCAACATTGTTCACACGTCATCCCACCATTTTCGTTATTTTGTCCTGTAAAAAAAGAAATAATCGTTATGAGTAAATAATTCTTGGTTTGTATACAATCCTATTAGACTACGTTTCCAGACTCGTGACGGTAAACACGTTTCTGATGGCTTGGGTAGACGTAAAACTGTGTGGCCTTTTCGCTGCAATAAAAAATACCAATATTTTTTCTCTACAATAACCAGTGGTATAGCGTGTTAGGTACGCTTTCTTGTTCTATCGATCTCTGCCATATTGCAGTCGTCAGTGAGGTTGTAGAGAATACGATAAGCGTTTTTCGAATACAATGGAGATTTTTACTTATAGCTCGGCCTCAAAATATAAGGCCGCGTTGTTCTATGATACAATTACGATAAAAACTATGCTTTGAAATTCCCTGATAATTTTCTACCTATTGTTCTCAATATAAAAACTCGTTCTCAAAGTGTCTCAGAACATTTTCAATATTCATAAGAAAGAAAAACAAAACATTTTCTATTTTACAAAAGTTTTATTTCGGTTCATAAGACACGGCAGATGACACAAATGCCAGTTTCACGTAAAAAAAAAAGAAACACAAAACGCACCGGGCAAACGGAATGGCTCCGTCGGCCCTCTAAAATGGCAACACCGATTAAAACTGGCCGCAAAAAGTCCACGTGAAACGAGCGAAATTGCCGCGAAAAAAAAGGAATAGACCTTTCCCGCGTAATCGCCGGAACGTAACCGTATGAAAATCCGCCATTTTGCTCGTTGCCATTTTGTTTACACGGATCTTCGTTTTAAGTAGAGATTATGGAGCTACTTATTTTTATATGAATGGTCGGGATCGAGTGTTTTTTATCAAGTGCTAATAATATATTTTTACCGAAACGCACTTTAAAAATTTCGCTGAGAACGAGATAAAATTTATTATTTCGTTTAATATTTAAGTGCGAACAAGGATTAGTACCTACCTGCGCACTTAAGTCGTTTTTGGTTAGTCTATGACTATAAGGACTTGTCGTTGTGAATTTTAAGATCGATGGGAGAGCGCGATGTACTGAGGGGCCGGACTATGGTTATGGTTACAAAAAACCAACCAGACTAAACTATAAATTAATTGTCCTTCTAAAACTACTATTCTGCTGGTTTTAAGTGTGGGATAGCCGTTGAGTGTGTATTAAAAAACTGTGACCCTTCAATTGAATGGGGGGTAGCCGCACTCATGTCATGGTGTCCATGGACTTCTGTAACCACTAAAAACCATGCGCCTGTTCGTGGGCTACTCATTGATAACTATCAAAAGTGTACAACTATATATAGGTATATAAAAATGAATTGCTGTTCGTTAGTCTCGCTAAAACTCGAGAACGGCTGGACCGATTTGGCTAATTTTGGTCTTGAATTATTCGTGGAAGTCTAGAGAAGATGTAAATGGTGAAAAAATATGAAAATGCTCGGAATTATATATAAAACACACAATTTTGTTTTTCCTTTGATGTGTCCCCCGTCGGATGGATTCCTTTTGTTTTTTTAAGTTTATTTTATACAAAAGTTTAGGTTTTTATTTATCGATTGAGGCACGACGAAGTCTGCCGGGTCAGCTAGTTTGTAATAAAAATGCTAATTTTTGTTTTATCATTATGTAAAATACTGTAAATTGTTATCGTATTTTCTTAAGTTTTTATTAAAAAATTATATCATAATCGACCTCTTTTATTACTTTTGATTATTACGCCAACCATAGACTAATTTTGTATTTATACCAAGTTATTATAAATAAAGCAATAAGCAATGGATTATAAAATAATTATTCATTAAAAAAATAGTCGACTGTTAGCACGATTAAGGCATTGTGTCTACGATTTGTGAGAATCGAAGCATCAACAAGTACATGTCATTTTATGATAGTAATAACGCTTTGCCGACAATTATTAGAATAGATAATAAATGAAAAGCGTTCATTCGCCCGATGACATTAAAATGAAAGAAGTGGACCATAAAAAAAAAAGTGAATATATTGAACGGCGACTGTGATACGCTGTAGGGTCGTTAACCTTTACTGACGGACCGCTTCAATATTCGTTTATTGCGAGATATGAACTTCAATTTAAGAGATGCTCTAAAATTTATTTCACAAATAATTGCTGTAGTTTTAAACGCCGATGGGACAGAGAGATTCTTGAGTGGAGACCACGTAATGGTAAGCGCAGTGTGGGACCGCCACCAGCCAAATGGACTAACGACCTGGTGGTAGGTATGACCTCTTGTGAGCCCGCGCGGGTAGGTACCCCACCCCTACCCTGCCTATGTCTGTCGTGAAGCAGCAATGCGTTTCGGCTTGAAGGATGGGGCAGTTGTAACTATACTTGAGAGCATAGAACTTATATCTCAAGGTGAATGGCGCATTTACGTTGTAGATGTCTCTGAGCTCCAGTAACCCCTTAACAGTAGGTGGGCTGTGGGCTCGTCGACCCATCAAAGCAATAAAAATAAATAAATAAAAACGACCTGGTGAAAATCACCGGGTCACGTTGGATGCCGGTGGCAACGGACCGTCCGCACTGGACATCAATTGGAGAGGCCTATGTTCAGAGTGGACAGGCTGAGATGATGATGATGAATTGCTGTAGTTTTCATGAGGTATTTACGAGTTGCGAACCCAGTTTTGATAACATTCTTCATGTTGTCATACGTAAGTGAAAGAGTTCGAATTCCACTCGGGGTTGAACACATAGACATCGCAATAAATGGTGGTACCTTTTAGTACAGAATTAGTGCGAGTTTTTTAACGTTCTCGATAGCGGAAAAGTTAACTCAAATTTGTTTGGAGTTGGAACGTTTGCTTGATTTTGCCGCTAGGGGCGCTTTACACTATCGAGGACGTTAAAAAACTCGCACTAAGCACAGTATCTACCTGTACTCAGTCTGTATCTGCTGCGTATCAAACGTCGAGTTCAGACTGTTACTTGTGGATGTATAATAAATTATTTACTCAAGCGCTAATCGCTGTTCAATACTTGAAAAGAATAACACAGGTAATAATAAAAGCGCGTATGGCTTTTGAGATGTCTCAAGCACTTTCAAATATTTTTTATTAAACTATAGGCAAAACTCTGGTTGTAATCAAATTCACATATTGTTACGCCGGTAAGAGTAACGCCATCTATCGCCGAAAATTCGAACGAATATTGACGGATCTAGTAGCATCTAGAACTCTCGAGAAATACTACGCCATCTATTGTCAGATAGCGGAAACACAATACTAGAAATGTGTGAAATATTCTCGATAATTCTAAGGATGTGGTATCGACTATAAAAGCGTTGCATAGATGGCACGCAGTCAGTCAGTAATCGGAAATACTCGAAGCGAAACAGCGAACGGATCACCTGAAGCGAAGCGGAAGAAGCGAATTGAGAATTTTAAAGTGTTTGTGAAGTGATTTAAGTCTTCTAAGTGTTGAATACAGTTTTTAGTTGTACTTTTGTGGAATTTTATTTATCCCGAACCCCAGCACGTAACAATATCAATTAGCATTAGTAGTGCATAAGCAATACTTTTTAGTGACAGGCGAAAGGTATGATAAATGAGTGCGTTCACGTTGTGGTATCTATGGTAAGCGATTAGCGTGAGGAACATCAAGTATATTGGACAGTAAAAATCACTGGGGCATTGCGTGATACACTTAATGAGATCAAGCGCTCCGAAATAAAACACGCGACATCACCTTCAACTAAACGTGCCATTGAACTATGCAGGATAGAACTAAGGAGTACCATCTCAGTGTATTAAAAGTATTCGCTGAAAGGGAGCCATTTCAGGTGGCGCCACAGTAGCAAATGGAAAGATTTTAAAAACTACAATGACTACCACACTTCACTTCAATCCAGCACATTTCACTCTGTTTAAAACTGCTACTAGGCTGCACTAAAAGTATCGGAAATGGAATATTTCCACTGTTCCTGTCATATTAAAATCTTTTTAATTGAAAACTCCTTGGTTTTAAAAATCGAATACCATTTATTTATTTAAAAAAAGATTCTCGGTCTTGTCACGAGGTTTGGTCAAACTTGTTTAGTCGTTGAGAAAATGGAATTGACTCGAGAAAATTCAAGAGCGATGATTTATTATGACTTTCGAAGTAGTTTAACACAAAAACAGTGTGTTGACCGGATGATTCCTGCATTTGGTGATGAGGCCCCATCCAAAACCACAATTTATCGCTGGTTTGCTGAGTTTCAACGTGGACGTGTCAAGTTCAGTGATGATCCCCGTCAAGGTCGTCCAAAAACTGCAGTCACCCAAGAAAACGTTGATGCTGTGCGTAAGCTGATTGAGGAAGATCGACATGTGACATACCGCGAAATTCAGGCAACTTTAGACATTGGCATGAGTCAAATACAAATAATCTTGCATGAACAATTAGGTGTAAAAAAGTTGTTTTCCCGATGGATACCGCATTCGCTCTGTGAAGAGCAAAAAGCGGCTCGCGTTACTTGGTGCGTCAGAACTCTCGAAAGATTCCACGCAGGATCCTCAAATGCTGTATACAACATTGTATCAGGTGACGAATCCTGGATATACGCGTACGAACCCGAAACAAAAAACCAGTCACGAGTTTGGGTGTTCGAAAATGAGTTAAAGCCAACAAAAATTGTTCGTTCACGGAGTGTTGCAAAAAAAATGGTGGCCACGTTTGTCTCCAAAACCGGCCATGTTACGACTATTCCTCTTGAGGGACAAAGAACGGTTAATGCAGAATGGTATGCTAGCATTTGTTTGCCACAGGTCGTTTCTGAACTCCGTAAAGAGAACTGCAACCGCCGCATCATCCTCCATCACGACAATGCGAGTTCTCACACCGCGCACAGAACAAAAGAGTTTTTAGAGCAAGAAAACATAGAATTATTAGACCATCCGCCGTACAGCCCCGACCTAAGCCCTAATGATTTCTATACTTTCCCTAAAATAAAGAATAAATTGCGTGGACAGAGATTTTCATCACCTGAAGAAGCTGTGGACGCCTACAAAACGGCCATTTTGGAGACCCCAACTTCCGAATGGAATGGTTGCTTCAATGATTGGTTCCATCGTATGGAAAAATGTGTCAAATTTCGCGGAGAATACTTCGAAAAGCAATAAATACATTTTTAAATACTAATGTTGTGTCACTTCGTTAATTTCCGAAATTTTCAGTGCCGCCCTCGTATGTTCATACCATTTCCACTTCCTACACTAGCTCTATTTCGGTAAGTCTTCCACAATAACTTGTCGTTTACAGATGTATATTTTCCAAGTTCAAGTTGTCCCCTATACAAGATGGTGCTCCGTATCTCTACCCTCCATATATTGAATATTCATTAAATTGAACTAATGAACTGTGTGCTTAGTGCGAGTTATTTAACGTTCTCGATAGCGTAAAAGTTAACTCAAATTTGTATGCAGTTGGAACAGCGCCCTTAGCGGCAAACGTAGGCAAACATTCCAGCTCCATACAAATTTGAGTTAACTTTTACGTTATCGAGAACGTTAAAAACCACTAAGCACGCTGAACGAGTATTGAGTAAGACGATGCGCATAATCAATTACAGAACAAATTTCAGTAATATTAATCATCATCATCATCATCAACCATCATCAGCCTTTATCTGCCCACTGCTGGACATAGGCCTTCCCCAATGCCTTCCACATAATGCGGTCCTCCGCCTTCCGCATCCAACGACTTCCCGCCGTGCGCACTAAGTCGTCAGTCCACCTAGTTGGAGGACGCCCCACGCTTCTGGTACCCAGGAGTAATATTATTAATAGGCGGAAAAAATGTGTTTATAAAAGTTTAGTTAATCGTTGCACACAATGAACACAATATACTTTAGTTCAAGAATGGAATAACTACGTACCATAGAAATGTGAGTCATACGCGTGGGCCTCCGTTGAGGTCAAACGGCTGACACTTGTGTACGTACCGTGTTTGTGTGGCAGGCGTTGCGCGAAAATTATCAAAATGAACATTTTTAAAATAGTCGGTTTTATTTATTTGATCTGTCTAATATAAAAATATTAAGTTTGATGTGTTTATGGGAATCATTTCAAAGTGTAGGGTATTTCTAAAGCCATATCTTTAAAAAATTTACTTTTTTTTTAATATTTATCCGCGGCACACATGATTCCATTTACGTCGTGCCACGCTTCGAAACAATAACCAACTGCCTTAACTTTAGGCCATGCTTTTACAAGATATAAGCTTACGATTATACAGGGTGGCCCATAAGTCCTTTGAAAAGTAAAATTTGAATAAAACGAACAGGGCGCGCGTGAGCGGTGCAGGGGAAGCGGGGGGAGTAACTTCGGTTTCTGGGAATTTAGTCGCGATGGAGCGTTTTACCGGAGCGGACCGTGCGTTTTGTGTGCGCGAGTTTTATAAAAACGACAATTCGGCAACCGTTGCGCGGCGTAAATTTCGAGAACACAAAGGTTTACACAACTTTGACGACACTCCAACTCTTCAAACGATTAAGAACTGGGTTGCTAAGTTCGAGGAGACCGGTTCGACGTTAGATAAACCGCGGTTGGGTCGCCCAAGGACGTCACGTACGGAACAAAACATAGACACAGTGACACAGTCTATTCGCGAAAATCCGACACAGTCAACTCGTAAGCGCGCCAGAGCATTAAACGTATCCAGGACATCGTTACAACGGATTTTGAAGAAAGATTTACATATGCACCCTTACAAAATTCAGTTGGTTCAAGAATTAAAGGAAACTGACGGTATTCAAAGACAAAATTATGCGAATGAAATGTTGAATCGGTTTACTTCCTTCAATAACATAATGTTCTCTGACGAGGCTCATTTCCATCTTAACGGGCATGTTAGTAAACAAAATTGCCGCTATTGGAGCCCCATCAATCCAAAACTTAAGCATCAGAAGCCCTTACATAGTCCGAAAGTGACTGTTTGGGCCGCTATGTCAGCCCATGGTATCCTAGGGCCTTACTTCTTTGAGGATGGCAGAGGGCGCGCAGTTACTGTTACGTCGGAGCGATATGTGGCTATGATCGAAGAGTTTTTCATACCAGAATTGCAAAACTTTTCAGGCTTTAATGCCAGGACGTGGTTTCAACAGGATGGGGCCACTTCTCACACCTCTAACACTGCTATGCCCGTTATCCGTCAACTTTTTCCTGGCAAAGTTATCTCTAAGAGAGGAGACATTTCCTGGCCTCCACGTAGTCCAGATCTGACCCCGATGGATTTTTTTTTGTGGGGCTACCTTAAGGCTAAAGTATACGACACAAACCCGCGGTCAATTGAGGCCCTAAAAGAAAACATCCGCAGAGAAATGACAAGCATTTCAGCAGTGACGTGCCGAGCAGTCATCGACAATTTTATACGTCATTTGCAAGAGTGCCGTGATCGCAACGGATTACATTTAGGAGAGGTTATTTTCAAAAAATAATTCCCGTTTTTTAAGCTTTTTATGTAAATAAAAATTTAATTCATAATGTAATTAGTTTTATTTTAATAATTTTTTTTTCATATCAAAGGACTTATGGGCCACCCTGTATGTCCTTATACTGACATTAGTATTCGATCCTGCTAAAAGTTATGACCCTTAAAATCAAACCCGCAAAATTGTAATTAATAATTGTGAGGTCGCGCGGGTAGGTACCATCACCCTGCCTATATCTGCCGTGAAGCAGTAATTCGTTTCGGTTTGAAGGGTAGGGCAGCCGTTGTAACCATACTTGAGACTTTAGAGCTTCTAACTCAAGGTGGGTGGCGCATTTACGTTGTAGATGTCTATGGGCTCCAGTAACCACTTAACACCAGGTAGGCTATGAGGTCGTCCACCCATCTAAGCAACAAAAAAAATCCCTTAAGCTTCGCGAGTAGCTACCAATATGTTTGATAATAATACGGGTTTTCATGCAAACTGTATAAATAATAAACACACCACCAAGTTTTGAAGTCTTCAATAAATAATCTGATTAGCAGGAAGTGTATTTTAACTTCTGACGGAAAAACACTCCAAGGAACATCCTGCACAAAATTGGCATTATTTCATAAACATTACGTCCCTCGTACTACAATCCAAGTCAAGGATAGCCAAGTTACTCCAATACAAATACGCATAAATTCGAGGTCACAAAGCTCCTATTCATTAAGCACTCAGATATATTTTTGTTTGTCAAGTGATTTAAATACTAAATGCCTATTCACAGTATTCATGTTATAGGGAATAACGGCATTTGTTAGCTCCTCTATCCGTCGACGACCTTAAAAAATATCCTAGTACTTTCTGAAAGTGACAGATTTCACACACAACCATACAACGTAACATTTTTGACAGGCTATTAACGACGCCATCTTAGGACGCCGTGGTCGCAACACTGCTCATCCGCTGATGACAATTGTCAATATTTCATTTCTTTTCGTCAAGGTTAGAGTGTCAAGGGGAGTTTGAAAAGCGTCATATGCTAATTTTAGATGTATTTAATATTTTTTAAAGAATAATACTAACAGGGTGGTGCAGTAATTAGCGTTTCTCTTACTCCGAGGGTTGTGGGTTCGATTACCACATCGGGCAAACATTGTATGATTAACAGTTTTGTTTGCTCTTTGTCTGGATGCTTATTATCTGTATGTGCATGTAGTTAAACATATATAAGTATGTATCTCAGTCTCTGATACCCATAACACAGGGAATCCTAATTTGCGGCCGGATAACCGTGCGTGTTTTATTCCCAACTATTATTACCTACTAGCTGTACTCATCCGCTTCGCTGGCCATTTAAAATTAACATTATTATTTCTCACCCCCACAAAGATTCTCATCATTAACGCCCTCGCAACTGGTGTAGGGAAGCCAACACTCATATAAATAATAATAGCCTCTCCATTAAGTACATATATTTTCTACATGGATACCAAGTTTCAAGTCAATCGGATGCATGATTCAGTAGTTATAACGGAACATCCGTAAAAACCACTGTAGCTTTATATATTAGTATACATTATATTTATTATTACTCGTGTATAAAAACAAAATACTTATATTCAAGTAACAATGTGCGGATAGCTGTTCCACGCCCGGTATTAATTATTTATATTGGCCGCCTCTTCAAACCCCAATTCATGAATATTCTTGATACAAAAATAGGCCAGGTACAGCCTATATTTTCTGTGGTATCTACCACAAAAAATAGCAAAATATACCGTACTATTATTTGACAGTATGCACCATCATCAGTTAACAACAAGGAGTATCTATGTATATCTATGCACCTCTTTCATTAAACACTAGAATAAGCTGCAAAACATTTTGTAATTACGTCTACGATTCATTTAGAAAATTACGTTTATAAAAAATGTTGCCACATCCACTTTTCCATCATGTATAAAACCGGGTGGCAGCCAGGAACTCTTCATATGGCTTCATTATTAAATAGAAAGCGGTCTAGTCGCTGTCTAGGCTTGGCGCGTCGTGTTAATGGATCGATACCTAGATAAATCGGCTACGTAATGTACCTAGTACATACCAAGTAAACACATTAACGCACAATAGGAAGTTTGAAACGGGAAAGCCCTTTTTATTGCTTTTGTAATGTGTACCTGTTATAGCTTCAGTGTTAAGCATCACCCGTAGACATGAGATCATAATGTCAATTGTAATGCCATGGCCTAAAAGCCCTTGAACCTTCAGAGACCTATTTAGACAGGACCCTGGTTACATGGCCTAAACATATGTAGTGTTTCTGCAAAAAAAAATTGTATTGCTTAGGTAGGTGGACGATCTCACGGCCCACCTGATGTGGTTAAGTGGTTACCGGAGCCCATAGACATCTACAACATTAATGCCACCATTTACCTTGAAATATGTGTTCTAAATTCAAATTACACACTCTCAGTACAGTTTTACAGTACAACGTGGCCTCACCCTTCAAACTGAAATGCAGAAAACCCTATTTCTTCACGGCAGAAATAGGCAGGGTGGTGGGACCCACCCGTGCAAACTCACAAAACGTCATACCACCAGTAATAATTATGGTATAATTTTTATTCCTTCGTCGTAATTGGTTAACACGCATTACCAGAGGATTGGACTCTAGCATAGCCTGATATGAATATGCTTATCTGAAAAGCGACTCCAATTAAATAAATAATATCAGAATCTATAAAACTAAGAACTCTGCCATTGCCGGTCCCAAGCCCGGATGAGAAAAGAGGATGGTTGGCGTCGGTATGCCACCTACCCAGCCGTAAAAATATAATGCCGAGCAAGGGGCGGCGGTCAACTAACCCGAACTAGGGCTTCAGTAGCCCAGAGGAACTAAATCGCCTCTGAAATTCTGCTGTGAACGGATGCAGGAACCCACCACCAGTAATTTCCCAAGAAAGCCTTTACGTACGTACTCCGTAAAGGTCACGATCCTCAGCACTGAGGAACACGACGCACGGAGGATATATAAATAGGTAACGACCAAATGTAGTATTTTTATATAATTTTATTGTCATTATATTGGTAACATCATTTTCGTTGTCGAATACTGTACAGTTTTCGTGGTCAATTATATAAAATACGAACGTATTGTAATAACAATAAGAGCCTATCTCGCGACTCTTAAATTATAATTTTTTCTTCTAAATAGACAAAAGAGTTCAATTCTATTTTCGCATGAGGTTTTCAATCGATTTTCTTTTTTTTTTTGCTCGGTCACTATTAAAGAACTTTTGTAGTAAGATTGTTTTTTTTTTCAGAATGTCAATAACTAACCAAAGGATAAATTTAATGCATAAAATTGATTTAGACCTTAAATTAACAGTGACTATAATCTAAATTCGATCGTCGTGCGAACGGTAGCGTTCTTATACTTAGGTACGGTTTATGTTTTATGTATGTACATATATATAACCGACGTAATAACGGATCGTACTCGAGGGAAGCCACATGAACGCGTAAAGTGGTCAGCTCAAACGGTCCATGTAATTGGGATCATCCAGCCGCTGTTATGATTGAAGCGGTTTAGCAGCTTTGTTATAAACGGACTTCTTTATCCTGACTTTTATGACCTTCATAATATTACGTTAGCCACGACGGTCAGACGAGTTTATGAGCTTGATGTTGGGCTGCTATCGGAGCTCATATACATCACATACGCTTACCACCTTACACTAGACATGAAATCTAAGTTCCAATCGTATTGTATCGATATACGTAATCGTGTTCGCACCGATCATCGTTCTCGTCGAACCCGTCGCTTGCGGTACCCGGCTCGACGAGTAAATTAACCCACAGACACAGCGAACTGTTTCCGATCCGGTGGTAGATTCTGCGAAGCACGGCTCTTGCTAGGGTTCGTGTTAGCAACGTCGTCAGGTTTGAGCCCCGTGAGCTCACCTACTAGTTCGGCGAATCTACAATACCCCTCGAGGTTACTAGAATAGGTAAGGAAAAAAAGTATTCGTACGTAAAACGTAATTCCTTAAAAAAGCACCTGCGATCTATGAGTTTTTTTACTGATTTTGCAGGTAGACGAAGCTTACGGTTGACCTGATGATGATGTGGTTTCCGTCGCTTCTGAACATATTATAGCTCCCGGGAAACACTGCATAGGTGGGTTCCTTCCAGAACCGAATGGTTCGTGCCAAAAAGTGTCTCTGGAAACGTATGCATGTGGAAATGTGGTATGACGAAGCGATTTTCGGCAGTAGTAATAGAGCTGATGCTAAACTGATACAACAACCTTAGTGTTGCTACCAACAACGGGTATAAAATTGAAGTCTGAATTGGTATAACGACTCTTACCTTCAAATAACACATAAACACTACTTGGCAAGATGTTGGTACCAACCATTCCTTTTTTTACTTCATTAAAAGTTTAATGGACATAAAAAACTGGCGAGAATGCTTCTTTCACGGATGAATGTTAGGTAACTACCCCGAGAAGACAAGCGTAGCCTACCTTAAAATCTAAAATACTAAAAGTAGAATTCTTTGAATATACAATTACTATTATAAAAATGTACCAGATATCTGTTACTGAAAAAGCTTTGTCATTCTAAAAATAAAAATATCATTTTACGCTACAATAAAATTGTGAAGTCACCGTAATATCATTTTTAAGTTACGACAATGTCGAAAATAGCAGTATTAAAATTTTCTAAATGCCACTCTATTTCTAGACATTTGCAATGTAGTTTCATTTTTGAGAACCCATGCGACCCAGAAAGGTAATGACGAAAACAGTTTTTGTTTTGAATTGCCGTTGCTTAAATTGTTTTTATTTATTATCTGCACTGTGTCACTGAGAGACTGTCAAACGTCAAAACTCGTGAACGTCACACCACCTGATATTAATTGATTAAAAGAGGTTCTATACATTACAACGTGGATCCATACCATCTTGACACGTGGACTGGATCTTCCTTGTATAGTATAACGTATGTCTCAACCTTGAAACCGCGGCGCATGACTGGTTCTCGATAGAAATAACAAAACTAGTCCTGGTGCGGCTTTTTATTTTCGCTCCGAAGCCGAACCTCCTACGCGTTTCCGGCTTAAAGAGACCCTTAGAGTACGTGAAACTGCAATGATGTTGGATACGACCCGCTAAAGAATTCCTCTACCCTCTCGCTTGAGCGTGCGACCCCTGCCAAAGCGTGGATAGATATCGGTACACAATTCATCATCATCAGCCTGTATCTCTCCACTGCTGGATGTAAGCCTCTCCCATAATCCGCCACAATGAACGATCCTCCACCATCCGCATCCAATCTTTCCCAGCATATCGCCTCAAGTCATTGGTCCAACGGGCAGAGGGACGCCCAACGCTGCGCTTACTGGTACGTGTTCTCCAGTCCAGAACACGTCTTAAACAATATACACAATGTACACAATTACCCTCCCACAACTATTACTACATTTTGATAACACTACATTGAACAACAGTTTACAGATAGCACCAATAACAGTATCTGTTTTGTTAATCTGCACACTAAAGATAGACCTGGCTATTAAAGCTGATAAAATGTGATTAACTCATTAACTCGGGCCACGGGACCAAAACAAATACAACTCGGAATAAATCTATTCTTTGAAACGTTGTTAACGGGAATGTAATCAGGAATTTATTTGGGTCAAAGGTCCATCTGATTCAAGTTACATACATAAGATACAAGTAGCTTATGTAGTTAAGTACAAGAGAAAACGGACACGATCCACTCTGACTTTCACTTAATTTATAAAAAATACACCTATTTCTAAATTGGGAGTTCGATTTTAATTTCACAAGAATACTTACTAGAGTATACAACAACAACTGCACTCAATTTCATCGATTAATCTGCTGTAACCAGTATTTTTTTTAATTGCCGTATACAACGAGCATACGGCCCACCGCATGGTGAGTGATCACCGTCGCTCATGAACGGCAGCAATGCCAGGGACAGAGCCAAGCCGCTGTCTACCTATAATTAGTCTAGATGTGAAACCCAAGGAATGCTACCGCTTTGCTGTTTTATGATGTAAAGAACTTTACCCCAATTCGATAGATAAAAGAATGAGACTTCGGTCTAGTCTCTCGAGTGGAGCGTTGGCATTCTTGCGTGAGCTCTGAGCTATTCGTACTTGGATATCGACTGATAGCTCACAAACATTTCATCTTGCTTTCGATAAGGGCTTGCTTGGGAAGAAATCTACGAGAACTGATAAAAGATAATGTTTTTTCGACAAGGTCTTAGCTGTTCCCGACCAGTTTCCCTGATTCAGCGGTGACGATAATCCAGAGCCACGACTGGAGAACTGATTCGGACTATCAATTCATAAGTTGAATAATATTTTAAGTATTCCTCTATTTTTATGACAGCTATATACTTATTACATACTTCGTTTCCACCAAATAACTCTGTAATTTCTTCCCAAAAATTTTTATTTCATGTTTCTATTGGAATAATCATTTGTAGATAAATCCCACAAGGCGTGTCTACTTTTAACCTCTACTATAAATTTCTCAGTATCAAACTCCATCACGAAGCACTATCCTGCCACTCTCGACGTCACAACCTGCGTTTCTATAAAAAAATCATGATTTTCTGTTCCGTTGTAAGTTCCCGCTGCATCTCACGATTAGGTTTCTACAGACAATGTATTATTTATTGTCACATTTCGATACTTTCGTAATCAGTGATCATACATGATTCCGTGATCATACATGATTGTATTAAAAAAAAACTAAAAATCACTTTGTGAAATAATAACGGAATGAAAGTGCCTAACAACGGCCCTGTGTCCCGAGTCCTAATGTCACGTGTAGGGACGAACCGACACCGCTCACTCCGAAACCCCCATTGTTTTGTTGTATTGCTTTTTAAGTGTAATTAGGACTTGTTTGGTGTATAATTAGATTGTGGTACCTACTCCCTTTGACTTAATCGTAATGATGTTCTTTTTTTGATTTTATGTGTTGGGATTTTTTTCTGACAATTTTGAGGGGAGTATTTTTATGATGGCAATTAGCATGGACAGGTATACTAGATACTAGTCTTACTAACTAAAGCCTATCTTAAAATCTAAATACTTATTTATGCAGTGAAACAAACAGGCATTTCAATTTGAAGAGCCGGAATAATTTTTAGCTCAAGGTAAATTTATTTATAATCCTGTGTCTGCTTTGAATCCTAGTAACAGATTAGGACATGTGAACCGAACAGATGAGACACCTGTGCCTAACACGAAGAAAATTACCGCGAATTGAAATCTACCTCCCGCGGTAAGCAATCTTATTTCAACAACCTATTCGTATTTAAATGAATAAATGAATGAAAACACCTTGCCCAAAACACATCATTGCGGATCCTTCCGATCCATTAACGTTGCTTTTAGGTACCACAAGCACCAGTCACCGTTCTCGTCGAAGCCGTCGCTTGCGGCGAAGGGCTCGACGAGCGAATTGACCCATAGACACAGCCCACTGAGTTTCTCGCCGGATCTTCTCAGTGGGTCGCGTTTCCGATCCGGTGGTAGATTCTGCGAAGCACTGCTCTTGCTGGGGCCAGTGTTAGCAATACTCCGGTTTGAGCCTCGTGAGTTCACCTACATATTAGGGCGAAGCTAAAATAGCCTCTCAAGGCTATCAGCATAGATAGGAAAAAAAACACCTTTTAAAAACCCAAGTAAATATGACAAATGGAATTACATAATCACGAACCGAGAAATAAAACAAAAAAGCAAAAATATATTCGCCATGTGTTCGAGTGAATCATACAAGACACAGAGAACATTTATAATACATCTATACACTAGTCATACTACATAATATAAGTGAATCGCAGCTTTAATAACATTCCATTCCGTTCCCACACATTGTAGTGCTCTAAAGTGTGAGTAGTGGCGTGTAGGTAGAGTGCAACTATGTGCAACATCGGTAATCATTATTCAGATATTGTGCGAAGCGCTGTTGGCATCCGCTTTAGCTTAACTCTGTATATCTATTATGACTATAATCCCGCTGTAGAGTTTATGTACGTAAGACCAAAAATCTTTCATCATCATCGTATGAGAATTTTCACTATATCACTGAGAGGATTTTTGAAGATTATTAATATCACAAAATTAGATTCATAGTCAAGCGGTTAACGGTTGTAGACAAATAATAAAAAGTAAAAACATTGATAAAATATTTTTTTAGATATTATTTTATTGGTGGTAGGACGTCTTGTGAGTCCGCACGGGTAGGTACTACCGCCCTGCCTGTTTCTGATGTGAAGCAGTAAAGCGGTTTGAAGGGTGGGGCAGCCGTTGTAACTTAACTGAGACCTTAGAACTCATATCTCGAGGTGGATGGCGGCATTTACGTTGTAGATGTCTATAGGCTCCAGTAATCACTTAACACCAGGTGGGCTGCGAACTAGTCCAACCCACCTAAGCAAAAAAAGTGTTTGTATGTGTTTTTTTAAATATAGGTTAAATAGCGAACGTTATTTTAGTAAATTTGATTGCGCGATGACAGATGCAGAACAAATAAAAAAATCTGCTTAGTTTTACTATTATACGCGAATATAATATACGGTACAGAAAATTTCCTGTATCCTATTCTTGGGCAGATGTCCCGGGTCGGGACATCCGGGACCGGGTAACGAGTTCCCCCGAAAGACACGTCCCAACAATCTAAAGTTGCTCGGACGTTACTATTTCGAATTTTTATAACTTTATTTTCTAGTATGTTTTCTGTGTTTTATTGTTTAATCGTACCATTTTATTAACAAGGAGTCCTATGTTTGGATGTACAGGTAAAGGCTAGTTTGGTAAAATAATGATGACTTCTCCTCCTCCTTGCATCATGTTCTTCAGTGTTGAGGATCTTGACCTTTAGGGCGCAGTTTTGTTCGGAAAAACCTCCTCCATTCTTTCCTGTCCTCTACGCAATGGATAAATGACTTAAAGGACGTGAAATCTAGTACGTATTCGTTTGAAACCGCAGTCTAAAATCAACCCTTATTCGTCTCAAGCCCAAACCTCAAACGTACACCGGACACGATTCAATCAGAACAGAGCATCGACCCGACCAAATCCCTCGACGTACCATCCTTCATACTTTCAAATACCAAGCAAACAATCTACATCAAATAAAATCCATTAAAATAAAGGAGTTTCGCTGTAAGAGGACCTCTAAAAGGATTAAGTGACCCGACGGTCCCCGGTGACCGGCACGCGAAGACATAAGGAATTTCATTACGTGCTTATACCCAGTTTTGTTCAGAACACGTCTTTTCTTTTAAAGATATTGCCGGTTCCAGGGAACGGAGTAAAGTTTTATTGACAAAGGCAAATGTTCGTGTTTCTTTTCTTAATTATATTTGTTTTTGGGTTCGTCTTGTTTTGTTTTTATATAGCGTAATCACTAGAATTATCGTATTATTAGTTTTTATATCTATTTTGTTTTTTTTTTTTCTCCTCCCCAATCGCTGGTAGCCTGAAAGGGCTATTGCGGCTTCTCCTAACAAATAGGATTTTTTTAAATAATTATGATAGGAACATTAGCCCCGTCGTCTATACGAAGTTGTGTTACCGCAACACTTAGTCCTCACTAACTAACACTAACACTAACACTAATGCTCCCACTTGGAAAAATGTATTATATCTTTATTTTTCGCAATAATGAAATAACACTTTTTTAAACATATTATTATCTGCAACACGCTTCGTCAGATTATAGAAACAGAGTTATCAGCAACATGCTTCGTCAAAAAGTACAATACTTACTTTCAGCTACAACCGTCGTCATGGAAAAATGAGTTAAAGTATTAATTATATTGTAATACAATTAAAGGCTAAACAATGGCAGCATTGCTTTTTCTATTGCCGTGAATGGAAGACAAGACAAGGACCCTATAATAAATGGTTAAAGTACCAGAAATGTTGATCTTAGAAAGACGTCTCATAACTCTTTCTTGATTATCTATTAGCCTAATAACACTTTAGTTTAGTATGGCAGATTGTTACGCTATTGTAAATTGGCAGAAAAAGTTACAATGTAATTAATTGGTCACCAGAATCCATACACAACGTGAAAAGTTTAATTCACGTTGTGTATGGGTTAATAATAATAGCTACCATGGTATCATTAAGGAAAACGATAGAGCTCATATTGGTAACTAATTTGAACTGATTCCAGATTATGCTAGGTATTATAGTATGGTCGACAACCTGACCACTATAGCCGCAACTGGGTTGAGTAAAACAGAGGCCGGATCATCCGGCATCATTCTGAGCGACTCGATACAGTAGATACGATAAACTTAACTTGTCAAACTCCGAGTTCGCAACAAAATTGCACGTTTACTGAATATGCCGTGGTATCTAGCATGTATTGTATCCATGTGGAGCTGATTATAGTATTTTGTATAGTAATAATTATAGTATTTTCTTCGGTTTCCGGGACATAGACGTAATCAATAATGATGATAGGGAATATTGTGATCCCACAATGTTGGCAGCGTTGTGACAGCAGTATTGTTTTCACTATTGAGGTTAGACAGGTCATAGAAACTAACGGATTAGAGATATCCGGCTATTAACTCACAAATGCTTTACCGGAGATCATTTTTTACCATGTACCATCCGGCTCTGGAATGATTTCCCCTCCACGTCGTTCCCGGTGCGTTATGACATATTCTTAAAGCGAAATTTGATGATGATTGGTCTCAGCCGGCAGCAGCTTAGCGATGACATTACCAGGGTCTATGAGCGACAGTAACCATTTATTATTAAGTGCTGTGCTCTTCTGCAACTATTGGCCAGATAAAGCATTATTAGAAAATAAATGTAGCGAACAAAGCGCCCTTGTGGCCAGTGTTGTTATATATTAAAATAAAACATCCTGCACATCCCATGTATGTACAAATATCTTCCTATTAACTCCCTTATGCGTTACTCCCTAGCCTTTATGTTTAATTGCTAAGAAAATACGACACCCTATCCTATTTTTTACGCAGGTAAGAGTAACGCCATCTATCGCCGAACAGCCGAAACGAATATCCAAGGCGCTTGTAACGTCCAAAAGTTCAAGAAGTACGCCATCTATTGTCAGATAGCGGAAAGTCGCATCGAAGCTACTCGACTTGCCCGGGATGTTCTCGATAAATCTAGGGATGTCGTCTCGACTATAAAAGCATTGCAGAGATGGCACGAAGTCAGTTAGTAATCGAAACTACTCGAAGCGAAACAGCGATCGCATCACCTGAAGCGAAGCGGAAGAAGTGAATTGAGAATTTTGAAGGGTTTGTTAAGTGTTTTAAATGTTAATACATTGTTAATTTGAACTTTGATAGAATTTTTATTTATCCCGAACCCCAGCGCGTAACGCTATTTCTGCCGCGGTATTCTAATCGACTTCAAATTTTTTGTTATGTTTTATTTGTCGTTTAACTTATACTACTATGTATTTTTAATGGCAATTAACTTTTCTATAGCCGGCTCCTCCGTACTTACAATTTCCCGTATCAGAAACGACAATATCTACCAATCGCGAAACAAGAACTAATAAGTTGGAATTAATTTAAAAAGAGAATGTTTTATTGGCGGTCATTGTTAAATGGGATAGAAGTAGTGAGCGCGCTGCTCCGTACAAGATTATTCGCGGTTGAACCCGGTTATCAGCGAGGGACGCACGCCATCTAATCCGGGATCATCCGGGCCAGATCTCCGACGAATTCATACCAGTTAATATAGTCTGAATACGACTGAAAGGCGAGTAAGCGACATTGTTTTCAATTTAAGGACGAGAAACTCATAACTTTCGCAATTACAATTTTATTTAAAAACAATTTGAAAAATCGCAGTTTCTATATTTAATATTGTTATATGTACCCTATAATTGATTTGAATTCAAAGAGCACTGAAGCACCTACTTACTACTGTTCAGCTCAGAGTATAAAACTCGAACGACACTAAGCGTTTCTATCTTCTAATTCGCGACCCGAGTCAAACATATTATAAGTCGACCAATCTTAATTCTGCTTTATACGATTTCTAAGTTACGTGTAGCCTTTTTTCTGAACTTTTAAACCAACATTTTTATTTTTTTAAGCATTCTAAAGATCCTTCATAACAACACGAATCAATGGAGCAAGCAATACAAGTAATAAAAATATACGACTCGGGTAACTCAAAGAAATAATGGCAAACAATACATTGATTGTATGTATATATAATGTTGTCCGCGTTAGAGCGACGACCCGAGTCCTAAATTCAGAGACATTACACTTTCATCAAACGTTCAAGAATGCACACACTTACAAGTGGAACGGACTACTATACTACATACTTGCACGAGTCGTATTCATAATGTGTAGTAACTAAAACAGCAACCGAACTAACAATTAATTTCATCTGTATCCTGTTGTCACAGGAAATTCAGGATATTTACTGGTGTTAGGACCTCTTGTAAGTCCACACGGGTAGATACCACCGCCCTGCCTGTTTCTGCCGTGAAACAGTAATGCGTTTCGGCTTGAAGGGCGGGGCAGCCGTTGTAACTATACTTGAGACCTTAGAACTCATATCTCTAGGTGGGTGGCGCATTTACGTTGTAGATTTCTATGGGCTCCGGTAACCGCCTAAAACCAGGGCTGTGAGCTCGTCCACCCATATATGCTATAATATATATATGTATCTACATGTACGCCTACATTCGAGCGATGTTATAAAATTAGTGTACTGTCATCGGTCGTTGATATGCAACTTTTCAAGTTAATCGGACGTCTTCAATTCGGTAAAAATTACGTTCAACAAACAAAAACACATACCAAGCTTCATAATTAATGTAAATAGTTCAAAAATAATACGTAATTAAGTCATAAATTCATTTTGAATCACTTCTACAACTTAGGAAGACTTCAGAGAACTAGATATCTCGACGGTCGGATTTACGTAGGTATACATCCTTTGGTAAATTTAACGCCTTAAATTGGATTCGTGTGTTCTTTAAAACTCCTGCTTGCATCGATAATCCTCAATGCTGAGGGCGTGTCCTTATAAGGCTTTCTTGGGAAAATACAAATGGTGGGGTCCTGCGTTCTTCCACAGCAGTGCTTTTGGAAGAGATTTAGTTCTTCGAGGCCGCTGAAGCCTTATTTGGGTCCGGCTAATTAACCGCCGTCAAACATTCGGAGTTGACTTTTACGGTGGAAAGGTCGAACTCCAACTCAACCCTCCCCTTTTCTCTCTTTTAAACTACACATTGCTATGTAAACTGGATCCTGTAGACATCACAATGCCGCTCACCATGAGACATGAGGTCGTGGTCTCAAATATAAAATGTCCGCCCTCCTTACTACTGAGAGAAAAGAAAAAGAAAAGACCAAGCTTTGAACGTTCCACATATTGATATGCGTCTGTGGTTGGATCGATGGCATCCGCATTTAACGCGTGCCTATTTCTGCCGCCAGGCTGTCATGTCTTCCGGTTTGAAAGGCTATTAACCTTTTGAACGCGAACCGTCGATAGATCGACTCTCTATTAATGCGAATAAATACGAAGCATCGGAATACCGACTGTTTGCGGAGTTTGATTATAGTTATTGTGTATTGATGATTACGGACTTGTAGCCTGCGAAAGTTTTTAATTTTTTTAAAGTTAATAAAATTCATAAATAACCGTTTATAATTTTGTTTCGCTGTAAAATTAGCATTTTTTTATTATTAATTTTTTTATTACGTATTTTCCTCAAAAATCCTTTAGCAATTTCTGCAAAATATGTGAAAATAAGCTCAGCACTAAAATGGTTAAAAATACACCACAGCCATTACGGAATACAATTGAAACTTCGAACTCATATCTTCAGGCGCATATCAGAATCTCACGTTATTATTTCAAATTGGCTCCAGAAACTTCTAAGTCCTGGTCGGCCGTTGGACCGCTCCCTTAGATACAACAAAAATTATGAACTAAACTAATATTGTAACAGCGGACGCAATAATGATCCAACGAAAACCGATTTCACAAAGATAATTGAGTTTCGTTCTAATTATCAATTTCCTTTGATGAGAATTAATTGTGAATAATGTGTATTTATATAAATCAGAGGTCTTAAAGCTTGAAGTCGATTTATCGATATTATATTTAAAAAAAAACGCTTGCTAATATAATTAACTAATTACGCGTCATACATTTTATCTATAATACGTGAAGCAAAAACTTTGTGCCCCTTTTTACGAAAATTGCGCGGACGGAGGAGTATGAAATTTCCCACACTTATAGAGAACATAAAGAAGAATTGCAAAATTCTAATATTTTTTTTAAGTTTTGCATTAAAAATACATTAAATCAATAAAGAAATCATTACACACACTACCATGTATTTGACACAACACATACGTATAAATATACTCTTTGTGTATTGTCAATTGTGAAACTTTTGTTATTGTTTAAAGTCTGTGGTAAAATTGAGAACAGATTAATATTGTTTGTCTTTAATATTATTTATGTATAGTGTAGTTTTCGCGAAATCGGTATCTATATATTAATACGTGAAGCAAAAACTTTGTATCCCTTTTTACGAAAATTGCGCGGACGGAGGAGTATGAAATTTTCCACACTTATAGAGAATATAGAGAAAAAGTGCACAATGCTAATATTTTTTTAAATAATCCATAAAAGATACCTTAAATCAATAAAGAAAAACTTATACACACTACATACCATGTATTTGACGCACACAAGCATGCATACTATTTATTGTCCAAAAGTTTGACAATAAATAGTATGCATGCGTGTGTGCGTTCTTGACGTCTGTTGTCAAATTGAGAATAGAATAAATATTGTTTGCCTTTGTTAATATTTTTTATAGTGTAGCCTTGGCGAAATTTGTGATTATAGAAGTATAAAATACAATCATAATAGTGTACAAACTTACAATTCCAATTAATTATAGTCGAATTTCGACTACTGCGGGACCTCTAGTTATTATAGAAATATAATAGTGCTTGACAATATAACCATAATAATGTTTAAACTTTTAATTTCAATTAATTATAGTCGAATTTCGACTACTGCGGGGACCACTAGTAAAATTAAAACCACAATTACTGAAGAAATGGGATTGGGGGCTTCTAACAAGTTCGCACATCACGACCACCCTGCTTGAGCGTGCGACAGAAATCGGATTACCGTATCGCTGTCAAGCTGACAGGTCGAAATGGCTCTAGTTTTCAGTAGCACAGATAATACGACACGGAATAGGTACAAAGTACAAAGGGCAGGAAAAAAATCTCATATGGGAGGCGCGTTGACCCGAGGGACCTGGGCGGGCCCCCCGGCGCGCACTCTGCGTGGCCGGGGGCTCCGTCTGTGGGGGAGTTTTGCTGGACTTCCACCGGGCGCGTCCGTAGGTGGCGGATAACGGGATCCTCTGGGAACAGTCCCACTCCCAGGGGTATCGTCCGATCTTTTTCGTTGCAAGGATTCTTAGGTGTTAGGGAGGTAGGTTAGGTGTAGGTGTAGGATAGCCTAGTTAGGCTTTGCAACGAAAGAGATCGGATGACGCGGACCAAAACCAGCAGGGGGAGTTGCGGGCTCTCCACGCCCTTCACTCGCTGAAGGGTGTTCCTCCTGGAGACGCTCGGGCTCCCTCTCTTTTCCCCTTTCTTCCCCCTTTTTTGTTTTTTCTTCGGGTCGCGTCCGACCCGTTTCGGACGTAACCCACGGGTGGTGGTGGGCCACTTTTGGCCTGCCCTTCGATGGAGAAGTGAGCCGGCGTTGCTTACGCATCTTCCGGCCGCTGGTCGCCATGTCCCCGGCTTCGGCTACAGGGGCACGCCCTCCAGAGGGGGGTACCGGTATACCGGCGTGGCTTCGTCGTTGTTGCTCTTTTGAGCGTCGGGCGGTGGTCTGCCGTGTTGCTCGTTGCACTCGGCGGGCCGCCGGCCAACCCGTAATCCTCACCGCGTGGGGGACGGGGGCCGCTGCCGCGAGGCACGGGGCCGCGAGGACGTAAACCTCTTTAAAAAATGCCCCAATCCTAAGCTCTGGTGCCCGGCGATGGGATGAATGGCTGGAGGGAGTCCAGTCCCAGGGTACCAACCAGACCCCAGGGGACCGACCCCTGGTTAATAAAAAAGGAAAATAACAATAA
>NW_021011677.1:14553-78057 GCF_003987935.1 Bombyx mandarina | reverse complement strand
AAAAAAAAAAAAAAAAAAAAAAAAAAAGGCGCGTTGAAAAACTATTCAGCTGTAAGCAGCAGATTACAACTGAAATACATACTTTTATGCCCTACCTTTTTTTTATTGCTTAGATGGCTGGCCGAGCTCACATCCAACCTGTTGTTTAGTGGTTACGGGAGCCCATAGACATCTACAACGTAAATGCGCCACCCACCTTGAGATATTAGTTCTAAGGTCTCAGTATGGTTACAACGGCTGCCCTACCCTTCAAACCGAAACGCATTACTGCGTCACGGCAGAAATAGGCGGGGTGGTGGTACCTACCCGTGCGGACTCACAAGAGGTCCTACCACCAGTAATCACGCAAATTATAATTTTGTAGATTTGATTTTTATTACACGATGTTATTCCTTCACCGTGGAAGTCAATGTGAACATTTGCTATATACGTATTTCATTAGAAAAATTGGTACCCGCCTGCGGGATTCGAACACCGATGCACCGCTAGATACGAATGCACCGGACGTCTTATCCTTTAGGCCATAGGTTAGACAACTTCAAAAAGTTTAGAATTTGGAAAAAGTATCATACCTACCAAAAAAACTTCTTCAGCTACCTATTTGAATGGAGTAAACTTAATTAACGTTCAATTAGAAAAATCGAACAGTTCATGCTAATACCGAATAAAGCGGACCTTTAATTACAAAGATAAATGTCGCGTATTAAGCGAAATGTCGCTTAAACTAAATAGCCTTTCAACCTCGATATGTATTTATATTTTCGTTGACAAATTTTGTACGTCCAATAAAAGACCAAACTGCAAAAGATACGGGCTCTTCGGTTACCATTTCCTCGTCACTAACATCTCTCTGGTGGACGTATCCTTTGCTTCCTTGGCAATCTGACTTCCCCCTAATTGTGCTCTTAAGTAATGATAGATCGAGTTGACAATGCCCACCCGCTAGGGTTTGTACAGGACCGTTCCAAAAATGTATTTTTTTTATTTGATTTTTAATCGATATTTTATAGAATCTGAATCGGCTTTTATGCTATTAATTTTTATATAGACTTTGTTTTTTCGATAAGGCAATTTAAATTTATTTTTTGTTTTTTAGTCAACCAGTTTTAAATGACGCACCTATTTTTGGCAGATCATAGAAAGAATTCAAACCCAAATACGTATGTAACAAAGCGGTTATTGGTTTCGACAGACTCAGACGAACTACTGGAGCACGTATTATTAGGGAACAATATAAAAATAAATCTATTTTAGTATTGTAACACCAGCGCGCCATAGTTTCCCCTCGCGCCTTGATCGGCGTCACAGCGCGCGCTTTTCAAAAAAGGAACGTGACCTGATTACTGACGGAAACTGTCAGTTGCCGGCGCCACATTGAAACGTCACAAGCTACCAATAAACACTCGATTCAATTTGAACTGAAACCTTCACGGCGTAAGATCGCGAATCGCCCGTCAAAGTTTACAGGCCTAGTACAATTCATTCGTCTGTGAACAGTTGATTGTTCGAAGAGGCCGTTCCTTCACACTTCTCAGTAATAGAACGAATTAAGGTACGCACCCATGAAGTGAAGCGAGATAAATTGGTATAATTCTAAAGTTAATTGAGTTTTACGAATGGCTACGTTAATTAGAAAATTCCGAACCTACATATACATAAATCTGAACCTATTCTATTTTCCTCCAATAATTTCAACGTGTATATTTCGAAAAAAAGGCATATAATGACTATAATGATTAATTATCTAAAAGGCCCTATAATGACAATGATTGATCTTCGAGTATAGAAAAAAATAGGTGCTGACCCTAAAAGCTACACTTGAGTAAAATTTATTTTCTATACTTAATATAAATTCTCTACTGGGGACGACCGACGAAGCAGACGAAATATTTTACGAACCATGAGTATGTACTTGTTATGTGTATCTTTCCGAGAAACAAAAGAGGCTCGTGACAAGTTTAGAGTAGTCTCAAACATATGACGTCACGCGCCATACTCAGTACGATCTCTCACATCGAGTCATAGTCAATAATTCAATACAAAAAATGTCAAGATAGTTTTGATGGGCAGTGTACGACGACCCTTATTTGCCGTGTTTCAGATCAAAAGAATTATTTCGCAACAGATTGCTCTGACTTCGGTCAGGTGCTAATCTCGTAGTCGAAACACATTAACGGTTTTGCAAGTTTTAATAATTCAGTTATATTTTCGTTTAAAATTACCAGAATGACATAATTCAATAATTTCCTGTGGCCGCCGTTGAGTGGTGGGGAACTTTCGGACAGTATTGACCAGTGTGCTTAGTGCGAGTTTTTTAACGCTCTCGATAGCGTAAAAATTAACTCAACATTTTAAGCAGTTGGATCAGCGCCCCTAGCGGCAAACCTAGGCAAACGTTCCAACTCCATACAAAATCTACCTAACTTTTACGCTATCGAGAGCGTTAAAAAACTCGCACTAAGCACACAGAGGTATTGACAGTAGATGCACAAGAAAAATCTCGTTTAAAGGTGACATATGGGCACCGCCATTTCAATGATATTCGTAATAGCAGCTATATGTTTAACCAAGAAGTTAATATTTTTAATATGTCAACTTTTGGCACAATGATAACAAACATTTGTATTAGGCACACAATACTCATTACAAGCTAAAAGTTACACAAAAAAAAAACAAAAAGTAAAAAAAAAATAAAAAAAAAATAGGCAAAGACAATAATTAAATACCTTTAAGTTAGGTTACGTGTTTGTCAGTTACTGTTACGTTTTTTTTCTCACCGGGCGAACATTAAAAATTGTTAAATATTTGTTCATTATTATTTATTTTCAGCTGTTATTTATTACATTACTACCGACACGTTTCGAATATTTTACAGTTTTTATGGTCATGTTTTCGACTCTCGAAGACTATAAATGAAAACGAAAAAGAATAAAATTTGAATTTAACATGACAAATAATTTTCAAGTTATAGAATCAAGATTACAAAACGCGCCAGTGTGTTTTTTTTTCATATTTCCTTCAATTGCTGGCAGCCCTGAACTCTCCGATTTCGACAACAATGAAGTGTTGTTATAAACAGTTTTCTATCCTCTCGCGTGTGTTGCGATAGACGATAAAATTGTATTCGGAACAATGGCCTATATGGAGTTTAAAACTTTACTGGTCGAGTTCTGAACGGAATGAGTACACTCGTAATCAAACACACTTCGGGTCCGAACTTTTGTCCGACATCGTAAAACAAAATATATATTTCAAAACTCTATATTTCGTTTCGTGATTATAATTTTTTTGTTGAACGAAGCTTTGCTTTGTTTTGTTTTCATGTTTATTTCTCGATGATAATAATCTATATATTAATACGTGTAACGGACGTGACGTCAGCTGTCATGCCCTGCCGCCAGCCAAGCCGCCAAGCCATATTAACACGCCCCCTTCCGCCACAGCCACCGCCACCGCCGCCAGCCAAAGCCAACGAAGGGGGGATAGTGTTAATAAAACAAGCCATGCCAGCCATTTCTACCTACTTTTCTGCATTCTCGCACAAATAAAAGAACTTATCGTTACGCTGCTGGTTTTTATTGTCACATCATTTGCAACAATCAGAAATGGCATAAAGAAATGAAACAACGTCATATACACGCCCAGATGTCTCGGTCTTCTGACAAGTTTGAAGAAGATAAAGCTCCTATTCCACTGGCGAGGAAGGTGTTGAAAAATTGCTTCAGAAGGAGGTCCACAAGGCGATACTTGAGCTACAGGATGAAGAACCTGGAACAATCAAATCAAAAGGACTTCGACGTCGTCGGACCAAGAGCGCCTGCCGCCCTGTCCTTCCATCATACTGGTTCACGTGGAGGGAAACTAGAAGAGCAGCAACGTGGTTACTCCACTGCGGCACTACGAGCTTCACGGCGCTTCACGAGATTCACGGCTACGAGCTTCCTTCTCTCTCCCTGCGACGCTGCTGCGCGGCGAAGACAGCTACATCAAAGTCATCAACATGGGCTCGGAGACCATCATGTGGCCGCCGGGCGAGGTCCTGCCGAGGGCCAACAGCTGCGAGGAGCCACAGCCAAACAGCCAGGTGTGTTGCATTTCTACTTGCCCTAGCCATGCCATTACAAATATTTCGAGATTTGAGGGTAGAAATAAAAAAAAATTAAAAGGAGCCATTGAATAACAAGGGTCATTCAGATTTAAAAAATACAGTATAAGCATTGCTTTGCTACGAATACACATGATTTAGGTATTGCCAATTTAGTCCAAATGCAAATTAAGCTTACTAGTGATCAGCCCGTGTATCGCCACCTTTACTTTCTCATAATGAACAAACGATAGTTAAATCTAAAGCTAATTAACTTTTAGATGCCGGCATTATAAAATAATCTGAAGCTAGTCATGCTTCACCAGTGGTCTTATTAAGAAACAGAACGGCGACAGTAGGCTATGCGTTGATTATCGTGCGTTAAACGCTATGGTAAAATATAAAAGTATCCACCGAACAGTACTTCANGCAATTGTTGCAGGATGGCCGAATGTAACGGACGTGACGTCAGCTGTCATGCCCTGCCGCCAGCCAAGCCGCCAAGCCATATTAACACGCCCCCTTCCGCCACAGCCACCGCCACCGCCGCCAGCCAAAGCCAACGAAGGGGGGATAGTGTTAATAAAACAAGCCATGCCAGCCATTTCTACCTACTTTTCTGCATTCTCGCACAAATAAAAGAACTTATCGTTACGCTGCTGGTTTTTATTGTCACATCATTTGCAACATACGTGAAGCAAAAACTTTGTATCCCTTTTTACGAAAATTGCGCGGACGGAGGAGAATGAAACTTTCCACACTTATAGAGAATAAAGAGAAGAAGTGCACAATGCTAGGTAATATTTTTTTAAAATAATGCATAAAAGATACATTAAATCAATAAAGAAAACATTACACACACTACATACCATGTATTTGACGCACACGCATGCATACTATTGATTGTCTAACTTTTGTTCTTGACGTCTGTTGTCAAATTGAGAATAGATTAAATATTGTTTG
This sequence comes from Bombyx mandarina, assembly GCF_003987935.1. Next base: position 73,010 of record NW_021011677.1, on the reverse strand, counting down.
TCTTTGTTAATATTGTTCATAGTGTAGTCTTGGCAAAATTTGTGATTATAGAAGTATAAAATACAATCATAATAGTGTACAAACTTACAATTCCAATTAATTATAGTCGAATTTCGACTACTGCGGGACCTCTAGTTTTATAGGAAAATAGGTAGACGAGCTCATAAGCCCCGTAAAATATTTCCTACCTAAATGAATAGTATCAAGTCTGTAAATACCAGTTGTGTAATTTTCGAAAGTAATCTTTAATTGTTATGTACAGTGTGCTTAGTGCCAGTTTTTTAACGTTCTCGATAGCGTAAAAGTTAACTCAAATTTGTATGCAGTCGGAACAGCGCGTCCTATCGAGAAGTTAAAAAAACACAGTAACGCCCAAAAAACAATATTATTAAAGAGTTTAGTCCTTAAAATAGACAAATCAGGTGGGCGTGATAATTAAGGTTTTATTTTTGTGTATTTCAGCCTGTGAAAACACCACAATAATTCGTATTTAATTTTTTCAATACTTGTGTTGAAATACTTGTGGTTGTAATACGATGAGCTTGTATTTTGTATGTTAAATTTAATACCAAAAAGGTCATGTTTTAAGTCGACAGCTAAAATGTCCGGAGCGTACGAACAATCAATCAGCGGGTTTGGCGGGCAAGCGTGGGCGAGTGACCGCCATATTGGAAAATGGAAACCAAAACGGTGCGTCGGCGGAGCGATTTTTAGATACTTCTATCCAAGCTTTTCGTTTGCCAAACTAAGTTATATTATTTACTTAATTAACAGAAGAGCTCTGCGAATACACCCACCAGAAAGATTAACAGACGTCATTACAAATAACAATGTATTCGATAGTATTGACTTAACTTCATATTTATATCTATTATTTTTAAGTTACCGAGGTCTGGTAACGAGACCTTTAAGCCAAGTTTTATTTTTCCTTCTTATATTCTTTTATAATGTGTTAAAAGCTGAAATGAAGCGAAATGAGATGAATTTGATTAATTTGACACTTCAACCAATTGTGATGAAATTAAATGAAACGAAATGAGATGCGATAAAATAGTTTTAGTAAAAATTTTCTTTTTTTCTGGGACTTTTTCAGTGGACTTTTTGGAAGAATCCGAGAAGCTAAATTAACACTTAAAATGTACATTACTTTAAAAAATATCATATTAAGCTACTAACTACTTGATGTAAATAAGCCCAAGAATGTTTAGAGAATAGGCTTGGAATCTTGTATCATCTTCCCACCGGAGAAAATGTCAAACGTTTCAAGTGAAATCTAAAGTATATTTCTAATATTTTTAATAGTTTAATGACTTTTTAATTTAAATTATTTTTAGTTAAAAAATTAAAAAAAAGAATGTCATTCTTTGTACTAATTAAACACTGCAACTCGGATTCTGAAATCTGAAAACGATGGTAGAATAACTTGAAAGGAACTAACATGCTAGATATTATGTTATACAAAATACACTAGTCTCTAACCAGAACTGCAACTGCCATTTTTCAATTGCCATTTGTAACTATGACATACTTTCAACAAATTTATTATAAAAGAGGACTTACAATATTTTTTTATTTAAAAAAAATTTTTTTATTTAAAAAAAAAATTAGAAAAAAAAAACAACAAACACCGACTTTTTCAAAATAAAAAGCTGCCGAAAAACAATTACATCGTGCCAAAAACAAAGCCTCCAAACATTCACAAGACGAAGGAACATCTGTCGCGCATAACGCCAATATCAAGGCTGCAGACGCAATAAATCAAAGCTTCGAGAGAGAAAAAAAACGAGCGGGAAAAATCTGTCATGGCGTCGAACAGTGTGGCCATTTAAAACGATCTGTTATTCTCCCTTTTGCGATTGTAGAGTTATTAAGATTTATATGACAGCACCAAATCTCAATGAATATATCCGTGAGGCATTTGCGTGCTATTTGTTTTACCGCGCCAGATAATAGGTAAAAAGTACTTGAATTTATATAGTGTGTTTTTCGATTCGTAGACACAATTAACACTGCTCTAACGATTTGATCTCGAGTTTTTAAGCATTAACAATGGCCACGACGACTGCGAAATATTCGAAACGTCGAGAAATAATAATACAATCACAATAACAAAAAAAGCGCTAAAGCACCATTAATTAAGTATGACTCTGCCATAAACAACATGAATACATACAAGTGATGCAGAAGTCACAAAGACAATGAAATCAGGGCCCGTCAGCTCCATCAATACTAAAAGCTTAATAGTAAAAGCATATAGTAAAAGCTCTTTCTTTCGCGTTTCACTATTCGCGGATTAAAAACGTGCTACCCAATTTCTATGTTCGCAGCTAAAAAAACCTTTATTCGCGGATCTAATCGGTACATCGGTACATAGACAATAATAAAAAAGGATTCCGATATGTAGATAACAAAACGCTGTATAATATTATTTAGACTCATTCAGTTCAAAAGTTAAATACGAATTTTGTCTTTTGTTATCATATGAACTTATGATTTTGTGTTAATTATTCCACCATCATCATCTTAATAATTTCTTCTATGTAGTTCCCTCACTACTGAGAATCGCGACCACATGTGACGTTCCTTCACTGTGTTAGATCATGGGTGGGATGGACGGCATGGTACAGACTACCAACAAGTGCTTCCTTTACTATATCTGACCATCTGGCTAGTGTTTTGCCCACGGCGCGCTTATGGAATTTAAGAATATATTCACTATATTTTGAAATAAATAAGATAGGAACATTGACCCCGCGGCCTATACGAAATTGAGTTAACGCAGCACTTAGTCCTCACAACACTCGTGCTACCACTTGGAAAAATGAGTCCACAGTAATAACTATATTGTAGTACAATTACTCGCTAAACTATTAGCTGCATTGCTTTTTCTATTGCCGTGAATAGAAGACAGGGCAGCGGCCTGGCGGTAAACGGTTCAACTACCAGAAATGTCGATTGTGGACAGAATTTATAGCTTTTTCTTGCTTAACTAATAGCCAGTAGCCTCGAGAGGTTATTCTGGCTTCATCCTGAATGGAACTCAGGGAGCTTAGCCTGACTGACTTTGCTGACACCTACCCTAACAAGCAGTGCTTCGCTGTATCTACCGCCGGATCGGAATCGCAATCCACTGAGAAGATCCGGCCAGAAACTAATGAGTAAATCATCACTCACGAAACTCCGTAGAGTCCATAATCGATTCATACATGCCATGAAATAGTTTCCTACCAGATCCCTAGTTGCTAATTTAAGCATATGTTTCATTGCTTAGAAGACGGGTGATCGATCTAACTCTCCATCTGGTACTAAATGCTTACCGGAGCTAGTATAGACATCAACAACATAAATGCCATTACCGACCTTGAGAGCTGCGTTCCAAGTCTCAGTTTTACAGTACAACGGCTGTCCTAATCTAGCATCAGTGCATTACTTTACATAGGGAACGCATTACTGCTTCACAGCAGTGCTGACTCACAACGACGCCCTCGCACCAATAAACTGTAACACCATGCAGATACTGATGGTAAGGAATATCGTGTTTTATTCATGTGTACGAGCCGTGGTCATTGAAATCGTAAAACCAAGATTAGGGTCACGCACGTCACAGAATACCAACGTGCCCACTTAGTAATCACGTTGAGTGGGAGACTAAGCTTCCAATCAGCTGTTGAAGGTCGATTGGCGAGCGCACAAGAGTGTGTGCGCTTAGAAACTCAGCGGCAACGTATTGAAGCCTTCGTAAATAAATATTTATGACTCAATAAACGAGCGGGATGTACCGGAGTGAACTACGCTTTACGATATTAAACATTAAACCGTCTACCCTCATATGTTAGAGTCTGAACCATACTCATACTCCATGTTTGTCGTCACGCATTGGAAAGCGAATGCGGATGAAGTGCGTCTGTGGCCCAGCCAAGGTGATCTAGATGCAATGTGGCATCATTTTTCCTAGGCACTTTTTTTCACACATCATATATGACGGCGCCAGGAATGGCTGAGCGGCAGTTCCGTCATCACTCTTATTCTGTTGAACCCAGTGTATTGCAATAATTGCAATAAAAGTCAATAAAACCGGCAGACCGACCGATCGACTTGACTGCCTGAGACAGACTGAGACGACACTGTTCACGCGCCGCCATTTTATACTGTGGCGTTACGATGTCTACCCTACATTTTTGTGATATTTATCAAAACAACATTTTATCATTTAGAATAACAATCACAACAATGTCTTAATATTACTAAAGTCGTTATCCATAAGTAAATAAACTAAACCATATATTTATTATGTTATTTATTGCCAATAGTGGCGTTTGCGCCCACATATGTGTAGTTGAGATACTACCAACACTAACGAATCGAATGTTACTAAATAGACCAGAGCCTAGAGCTTTTGATGCATATGTTAATTCCGTAGGTTAATAAGTACACTAAAAAGCTGCTTTTTATAGCTTAAATGGGTGAACTAACTCATCGTTTAGTGGTTACTGGAACACATAGACATCACTACATGAACGCGGCTACCCACCTTGAGATATGAGGTCTAAATCTCAACCGTGTAACGGCTGATCCACCCTTCAAACCAGCAGGCATTACTGATTCGCAGCAGAAATAGGGAGAGTAATGGTACCTACCAGAGGCCCGAACACCAGTAAAGTCTATCTTAGAATTCCAAATGGCTAGTATCAAGTAAGGCGGTCTGGGTGCCTATGCATTATTATTTACTATAATTAGTCAAAGGCCATTATTGTTAAAGAATACTTTTATCACTAAGAAAATCATTAATATCACAATTTCGCCAAACTGTAGTCATTGTTATAATTCTCAATTTTAGTACATTTTTACTTTTAATTTCATTCAGCCCTGAGTACCATTGATGATATAATAATAAAAAATGATACTAATCAAATGAAGACTATAATAAACTGTTAAGGGCAATTGAGCATTAAGCTCACTCAAACATTGAGTAAACAAATCAATTTTTACAAACATGTCAGTCGTTTGCGAGGATGAAATGACAACTATCTATTAACTATCAAAAATCATAAAACATTCATCAATTAAATTATTTTTGAACTACAACGGACTCTACGGAGTGTTATTAGAATTTATCACTGGGCAAATGGAACGTCAGTCATTTCAGGGGTCCCCCCTGAACTGACATAGACACTGAGCATATAATCTTTATTGAATGTATTAGTAAAAACAAAAAACTAAAGGATGAGGAGAGGTATGCGCACTTTTGTTCTTTAGCGCGCTCAGTATTAAAACCACTTTCGCTTGACCGCGCCGGTCGCCGGGCAGTGGTTAAGACGTGTTATTATCTATGGTCATTGGCCAGTGGACACCTGGATCTCACGTTGGATGCACGTCCATTTGGCTTACTGAAAATCGTTCGCTTAAAAATTCTTCAATTGGACTATTTCATATTTACTTGTCTTTTTTTCTCCAAACTTTTCTAAGATAAATTTTATAATTTACTTTTATTTGTGGCTAATAGGCAAGAGAAAATTGTCGTTTTTCGTTACGTGACGTTGTGTATCAATCAACCACAAGCCAAGGAACTGCGTTTGAAAATATATAAATTGTTAGCGACAAATTATTGTTTACTCGCGTTCCTACTTTGCGAGTAATGAAACGCAAATTTAATCCTAGAGCTACTGGACATCAAATCAAAACTAAAACATCCGAGTAAAATGATTCCGTAAACAAGAATCGCAGCACGCGTCCTACAATAACAAAGACTCAATAATTACGACATATTATCATTAAAAGAACGCGTTTTGTTACTTTACAGTGTGAAAAATGAAAACAATAGTAGCGCAAACAATGTTAACCCTTATTCCACAATAGATACAAGGTTGATACTGTGCTATCAAGCTTCGGATGTAGAACGTAACCCCTCGCGTTACGCAGACAGGAAGTAGTGGTAATAAGGAATTTTTATGTGCGTTTCATTATACGAATGTTCTTTGTTTATTTATGTAGTGTCGGTTTCATGGCGAACGGATTTGTGTACGAGCGGCTACGTGGCTTTAGGGTTTCCTATTAAGACTTTAGATACATTAGCTATCTCTATATTTTATGCCGTATGTACATGGGAAGTGCTCGAAGACCTTAAATTTTGTTTCGCTATGGCATATAGAAAAATATTTCGTAGCACAACTAACCATAAAAAGGTTTAAGGTAAAGAAAAAAGACAGTGCAATTCTAATACTTAGTTACGGGGCAACGCAAAGTCGACGTCGCCCGAAACATGTCTCGAGGGATCCCCCAGATTCACTCTCGGTGCTTTTAGGGCTCACAAGCACCGGTCGACGAGCGAACTAACCCATAGACAGCCCATTGTGTTTCTTGCCGGCTCTTCTCAGTGGGTCGCGTTTCCGATCCGGTGGTAGACTCTGCGAAGCACTGCTCTTGCTAGGGCTAGTGTTAGCAAATTCTCTCAGGTTGAGCCCGTGAGCTCACCTACCCGTCCAGGCGTAGCTGGAATAGCCCCTTAGGCTACCAGCGAATAGGTAGGAGAAAAAAAGAGATTAATTTGAACTGTTTCAGAGAGAGAGCGAGAGAGAGAGAGATAGCGCTCTACGAATCCAAAATTATCCGATTGTCTCTTTCCAACGGACGATGTGCAATATTTATCGGCGGGTACTTTAATTAGCAAAGCTAGGCACAGAATTGCCGGCACATAATAAGAAATGTATGTTACAGTTTTCTTTAATTATTGAACTTTCTCTAATTCGCTATATGATATCGCACATTTCATTAAACATTCAGTCATTAAATATTTCAAAATTTAATGATTATAGAGTCAACCAAAATAATATCTTTGCATTATTATTATTTTCTAGGTGGTAGGTCCTATTGTGAGTCCGCGCGGGTAGGTACCATCGCCCTGCCTATATCTGCCGTGAAGCAGTAATTCTGCCGTGAAGCAGTAATGCGCTTCGGTTTGAAGGGTGGGGCAGCCGTTGTAACTATACTTGAGACCTTAGAACTTATATCTCAAGGTGGGTGGTGCATTTACGTCGTAGATGTCTATGGGCTGCAGTAACCACTTAACACCAGGTGGGCTGTGAGCTCGTCCATCCATCTAGCAATAAAAAAAAAAGTTAAGTTATAAAAACAATATAATATTATCTTGCTATAATCCAATTAATTACCCGCATGTCTTGCACCTATAACGAACTTGCAAAGTCGTCAACTGAATTGGATATTTTACTTGGAAGTTAATAACGTGTATAAAAATCGTTCAAGGGCATTCTCCATGTTAATAGTATTATAGATTAAGTAGTGTAATTGTTTAGTGTTTATTGTAAGTAGAATTACTTTCATAACATTATAAGTTAGACTAGTTTTCGTTATCATATTATTTTATCCTATAGTTTTTATTTTTATTTTTTTTATCGCCCTTGTAGGCAGACGAGCATACGGCCCACCTGATGGTGAGTGGTTACCGTCGCCCATGGATTTCAGCAATGCCAGGGGCAGAACCAAGCCGCTGCCTACCGCTAGTTATAAGAAACTTAGCATATTACTTACATTATATACTTAGCATATTGATCTTGATTAGTCGTACGTACAGGGCTTATGTATCAAGCCAGATTTCTTACTTGTTGTTCTTTATTGTATATCTTTCTTTTTTTTAGCATACAAGATTATATTTATTGTGTGCCTAATAATTTAAAAAAAAAAGTGTAATCTCCATTATATTAAAAATCTGTTATAAACAAAATGAAATATAGCATTGTCTAAACAAAGTTATCTTGCATAAATTTATTCGTTTTCAAACGGTCTGCAGTACTTAGAATTCGCACTGTATTACAAAAGGCGAGGCTTTCAAGGTAATTGTGTTGTCTCCGACCGCCGCCTGAAATAACTCCTCCATCGATCCTGGGTCTCCTCGCTCGACACTACGCTATCAATTTTTCATAATATCGCTCGTTTTGATTCCTAAAATAGCTATTTACTAATCTTCTTCTATATCGTTCCCTCACTACTGAGGATCGCGACCATATGTGACGTTCTTCCACCGTGCTCGATCATGGGTGGCACGGACCGCATGGTACAGACTACCACCAAGTGTTTCTCTTGCCAGATCTGACCATCTGGCTAGTGTTCTGCCCACGGCACTTGTTAAAATTTAAAAAGAATTATGAATAAAATTTTACAACCAACATTTTGATGCTTCGATCAACAATAGCAACTTACTTAGTTACTATTGTTGATCGAAGTTTTGATGCAACTCGTTCGGAAAATTGCGAAAGACATTTGATGAGAGTCATAGCCCTCGAAGCTCCCGCATTTAAGACACTCGAAGAAGGACCTTCGACCAGGAGTTAGCAGAAATCATCTTTAGAAGCGCACTGTGGTTAAATACGGTTGCAGGTAGTTTTGAAATCTAGTGGAGAGTCGATGCGATGGTAACGAGGCGAAGACTTCAAAATACTTACGTGCTAAAATTACTGCCGCGACATCTGTAGTGCAATAACGGTTTTAAAAAAAAAACGGACTTTCATATACATGTAAAAGAATTCAACTCTAAAAGAAAAATGGTGAGCGTGAGAACCGGACACGAGCTAACAATCAAACAAATATATTCCCTTTTTACCACGCCTTTACTAGCTTAGCAGTTCATACATGTTTGTTTGTACGTAAAGGGATCTTTTAACGTCGTTATCGACGACCTAAAGACGTCGGATTCACTTGAAAATAAATAATTTTACAACTTCTCTCTGATATCCTGTTCTATTTGCTATTAAAGCGTGTCTATTTTTCAATTTTTAACCGACTTCAAGAAAGGAGGAGGTTCTCAATTCGACTGTATGTTTTTTTATATGTTTGTTACCTCATAACTTTTGACCGGGTTAATCGATTTTGATGATTCTTTTTTATTAGAAAACTGATGCTTCCCGTGTGGTCCCATTTCAATTTAGTCCAGTTTTGATAATGGTATCCATGATAAAACCATATAGGTCTTAAATTTGCATTAAGTGCGTGCGCGACAAATAGATGAATAACTCAATAACTCAATATCATGATTGTTGATTTTAGTGTATACTAGCGGACCCGGCGAGCTTTGTTCCGCCACACGGTTTGTTTCAAACACATCAACTTCAAAATTTAACCATAGGACGTTTAGCTGTCAGTTGCGTTTTGTTATTCCATATCAGTTTTGTTATACCAAGTTTTATGTCACGTCCCACGGGAATGTGATAAAAAGTATCCTATGTCCTTCTCCTGGCTCTAAGCTACCTCCTCACCAATTTTTAGCCAAATCAGTTCAGCCGTTCTTGAGTTATAAATGGTGTAACTAACACGACTTTCTTTTATATATATAGATTAATTTGGAATATCTTTTTTTTTCTATTTGAAGTCGATTTATGTTAAAGCCTGTCTATTTACAATTATTATTAAATGCATAGACAACAACTGATATTGACTCTACAAACATAGATTATACACATTTAACAGTATCTATGATACAGAGGCCTCAGGGTAAAACAAAAACATTTAAGTGATTCTGTTCCGAGATTTTCTTTTTAATTTTAAACATAAAGCTATCACTTTTTCGATCGTAATTTTTAAGTTTATTGAATACCGACTACCGTTCATTACCATGTCTTCGTGTTAAGGTATGGTTTCCTTACAATTTGGTCCGGTCATCGTTCTCGTCGAACCCGCCGCTTGCGACGAAGGGCTCGACGAGTAAATTAACCCACAGACACAGCCTACTGAGTTTCTCGCCGGATCTTCTCAGCGAGTCGCGTTTCCGATCCGGTGGTAGATTCTGCAAAGCTCAGCTCTTGCTAGGGTTCATGTTAGCAACGTCGTCAGGTTTGAGCCCTGTGAGCTCACCTACTATTTAAGGTTACGCTGAAATAACCTCAAAAGGCTATCAGCATAGGTAGGATAAAAAAAAACTTACAATTCCAAATAATTCTGTCAAAAATTATCATATCATCAAAATGTTACCACCTAGGAAAAAGGAGAAAGACCTTTCAACGAGGCAACCGTAATCATCGAAGGCATCACGTAGGTACATCAGATACCAGGTATTATTTTTACGAAGTGTCGGAAGCTGACAGATCAGAGACCCGAGATAACACGGCCGCAGTCTCGCAGGCCCGCGCTGAATACACAAAACATGATACATTAGAGAAAATACCGAGTTCAGTTTCTTGTTATATTCATCCTGCATATTGATGTATTGTCAGGCTTGAGGTCGAATAGATTTGTATGTTAATATTCGGGTCATTGATTTGTGAGGGTCTCTGACGTGCGCCGGTGGCAAGTAAGCTTAAATTTAATTAAATTAAAACTGAAATATGTAAAGGAAGATGCCTTAAGATGATTGTTTCGCACCGGAAATATGCTGATTTCTTTACGTCATTGCTTATGTTGACGTTCATAAAACAGACAGAAAATAATAACGTAAGAGTTGGATTGTTGTTGACATTTCATCAAAGAATTAAATATGCTGTATTGGACTGATGAAATGGACTACGATCGCTTCTAGCCTTGCTTAATTTACAATTTATGGTTTTGGGTAATGAAATCAGTAAAGGAATAATGCGCTCAATTTAAAAATATCTTGTTCTTCTCTATGTTCTTGTGTGTTACTGTTGATCGAACGATAATGATGGTGAGGCCGTCTCGTCCAATTGGTTAAAGGCAATCAACGGTAAGATGTTTTTGAATTCACAATTATGGTATTACCACAATCTGATGGCTTGTGATAGTGTTAACCGCGGTGACCCCTGCTTTGCAGATAGCTTTGCAACTTGGAGATAGAACCCGGGGGTTCTATCTCCAAGTTGCGGGAGAGTTAGTGTTTGGGTATTTACCATTTTCTGTCACAGAGTTCTAGATATCCCGCCCTTAATGTGGCCCTTGGGCGCGAAATTCATGTAGAGGGTTTGGACCAGACCCGGAAAAAATATATGGCCTCGAGCAGCGAAAGATGGCGGATCACCGTGAGGCATAACAAAACTGCCCACATTGCTAAGGATATACAACAATCATAACCACTATGCCAAAAGCGTAGCGAACAAGAAATTACTGCATAACAACATACTTAGATTAATGTATCACAACACAACACAAACGAACCTGGATAGCGTTTTACAATTCACCAAAAATGACGAAATTCTTTTAAAAAAAAAACGCGCCAATCATTGATATTCATAATGCAAACAGCCGTAAAAATTCCAGAATACACAATGACATCTCGCTGCGAATTAGATTGTTTACGCATTTTTTAGCTTTGATGTTTTGCAAAACACCCCTCTCACTTCGTGTTGGTCTCGCTTTACGAGCGCTCACTCACACAGAACACTTTTATTTGGTAACCGTGCAAAGAGAAAAAGACACACACGAGGTTTTCAGCGTGTCTCGTAAACTAATTAGAATACAACTCAACTGATGACAATACAGTCCAGGATCGAATGTAGAAGGAAACAATTAGCATCTAATGCGATTGAAACGGTTATTTTAATTAATATGGAGGCCAGTAAGTGGTGGATGAGGAGAGCCGAAGACCCAGCTCCGTGGTGTGGATTGGGAGAGGCCTATATGGCCAACTGCAATATTAAATTAACTCCTAACGTGAAGGACCAGAAATTAGACGAAGTTGCTCTTAAGGACTACAGACGGCTAGTGATAACTAGCCGACGATTGAGTAGAAGACAAAATACGTAACTACATATGTAGAAAATATTCTTCTTCTTCTTCTCAATCGTGTCACTCTTGACAGAGTAGTCGTGATCGTCATGTAGTCTTGGTAGGAGCAGACTTGATGCGTATCACGATGTGGTGCAGGAGAAGAATGCTTGGAGTTTCGTGGACCGACTTTCGTACAAATGTCTCGATACTTCAGAAACTCGGCATCAAGCAGCGTCTATTTGCTATAGTACAGTCTCGAATGGTGGATTTCTTCGGACACGTTTCGCGACGAGACGGCCGGTCCTATGAAATCATCACATGGATTTTATTCACAATTTAAATAAATTGCGCGTTATTAATTACATAAATCGTACAGAAATGTAACATTACAATTTACGGCCAACCTTGACATAAAAGTTTAACAGAACGATCACTTTCACCGCCCGAAGTCCGCTGCACAATTAAAATACGTTCCCAAAATGTTAATGATTAATAAATGTTTACTAGTGCTCGCACAATCAAGACTTATGACGTTACAACACGAACAAAAATCGTTTTTTGATTTAGCGCCCCCTTATCCCGTCTTCTCACATTTACGTATTTAATCTATACTAATAATATAAAGCTGAAGAGTTTGTTTGTTTGAACGCGCTAATCTCAGCAACCACTGGTCCGATTTGAAAAATTATTTTAGTGTTAGATAGCCGATTTATTGAGGAAGGCTATAGGCTATATAACATTACGCGAAGATAAGAGCACCAATAAAGAGTGCTTCAATTCTATGTTTCAATTCAAATGTATTATACAAAAATATTTTCACTTTCTTCGTAAATGATGTCGCGGGTAAAATTTAGCGTTATGCCAAAGTAACTATTCCACGCGGACGTAATCGCGGGCAAAAGCTAGTTAATTATAAAGTTCTTGATGGTAGGTAAAAAAAGATTTTTAGGATTGTTCACAACGCTCTCTAAGGGAGTAGACGTGAAGTGGGGTTTATTCTAAAACTAAAGTAAATGACAAAAGGTATCAGGCATGAGATTATGTATGATGGCGCCCAGTAAGAAACAAATAAATTCTAGCAACCTCGTGGAGCGTTTGGCGGAAATTACAGAAGCTATGTTAGTAATACAGAAAATTACATTAATACAGAATATTGAAAAAACAGAACTAATGTTTTTTTTTCTGTAGGCCCCAAGGTTTGAGCAGCTGTAAAGAACCAATCGATTTGTTGAAAATTTCGAATGGCATAACGATTAAAAAAACAACGTGAAGGATATGCAGTGCATTCCAAAACAGGATGGCAGGTGAAAAACAAATCTTTGGATACGGAATTTGGATGAACGCATCGGTTCTTAATTCCTAATGGCGGACGGTGTGGACTCCTCATAACATCCTTTGTAAAAGATTCAAAACAAAGAGAACCAAAGTCCCTTCGTAGATGCAAAGGTTTCCAATGATCCAGGAGAATGGGATTATCGACATTTATTTTGCGGAGTAGTCCCTACTCCGCATTATGTTCTGACATACGGCTCCGTCTCTGAAACGAAAAAGGCAAAAGGTTGCCTCGCATTATTGATATGCAGGATGAAAGGCGTAATTCAGTTGTTCCCAAAGTGTTAAAATTCACTTGAGACTTTCTCAAGTTTCAATGTAGCCCCCATAGTACGCACATTTTGATGTGAACGGATTACGTAATCCACCTAAAGCCAGGTGCATTTGCTAAGGCACTTGACTATTAAAACCAACACAATAAAATCGGAAAATATTTCAAGAGCGTAACTTTAAAACGTTCTCATATTTTCGCAGTTATACAAATCATAGAATTACGTTACTTGTTTTTTTTTACATCATAATAAAACAAGTTAGCGTCGGCCATTATTGAATAACTCGCTTCCCACCCGTTTACATTGTTTGGCGACCCGTGACGAGTTAGGTTCTTTCGATATTTTTTACTTTTCCTACTCTGCTGTTGTTCGTTGCGTAATATCGTCCCAATGTTGACAATTTCACATAAAAACCTACATAATATTTTTAATACTACCGTTTAATACTTTGTAAAATGACGCTTTATAAGGTAACCAAAAAAAAGTTATATTTATTTATAACCCAACAAAAGATAGACACGTCCTTACGGATCCATCAGATACAACAACGTTTGCATTAGACGCCTTCAGCTCTAACATTAGGAGCAGGCTTAGGGACCACGGTAATCGTACTCGTCAAACTCGACAAAGAGGTCGACGTGCAACCTAACCCATGCATCAGCCCGCCGAGTTTCTCGCCAGATCTTCTCAGCGGGTCGCGATTCCGATCCGGTAGTAGATTCATTCGCGGAGCAAATGCTCTTGAGTTATTAGGTCTCCTTCGGAGGCGCTCGGGCAGTTGTTAGCAAATCCCACCCCTCCTGGCTGAGCCTTTGCTCGCCCACCTGTCCTGGTGAAACTGGAAAGGCCTTCGGGCCACCAGTAATCTGTCAATCATAAAGAAAAAAAACAACAACAACAAAAGAAATTGTGAAAAGTAAGACATCTATAATATAGTATATTATCATTCAAGGCACTTGAATATTGTTTTTAATAACAGTAGATAAAAAAACCAGTTGAAAGTGTATTTATTGATCCGGTAGAAACAAGAGTGCGCGCCATAAGCGTTTGTTACAATGGCAGCTTCATTTCGCGCGCTATTTTTCTTTTCTTTTTCGACTTTCGGCTTGGGTTTTGAACGATTTCGCATCCTAGTCGCCATTGTCTCAATTTTTGTTTCGAAATTGAAAACGTTTGTTGGACGTTTTCCACGAGACTGATAAAATAAAAATACGACTAAGTATTATTATTAGATGAACGAGATATATGCAGTATTTTTACTCAATCGATATTAGATTGTCAGACTATTAATAAACTAAACTACTAACATCATTAAACTAAAAATAAAACGAAAATTTACATTTAAGTATAATAATCATTAGAAAATTTTTCGTTCTAGTAATTCTTTATTCATTTGCATTAAATAATATAATAATATATGAGTAAATAATATTATAATATATGAGTAGAGAGGCTGTTTGGAAATCGGTAGTCTTAGAGCATTAGAAAATAGTTTAATGTTCAGAACTTTTTAAAGATGCTATTAACACAGCGGACCCTGTAACTAATTCGTGTGATGTCTGATTTATTCGAACAAAGTAAATTGTAAAGGCAAGACCCCTCATAAAACAGAATAGATTGTGGAAAAAAGTGCAATATGTCGGATAACCACACACGATACAGCATGATTGATGGTCGAAACTCGAACGGAATCAGTCGCGTGTGTCCAACCGATTGATTGCAATAGTAACAATAAATAAAAGTCCAAACCTTATTGTTGTCTAAGCTAAATTAGCAACTAAATATACCTTGTGTTTTCACTTCAATATGTAGTTTACATAAAATTATATTTGAAATTTTTCGTGTTGAAATTTTCAATACTATGCGTTTTCAGTTTCACTTATGTCGTTACATAAGGTCAGAGAAACCCGGCCCGGTTTGCCGACCGAAGTTTGGTTTGACTGTAATCAGATCACCACCAACGGATCGTCCCTAGGCCAAACCGAAACATCCCAAAAAAAAAAAACGAAATCCGATCCGATCCGAGATTTGAAGCCGATTTGAAGTCTATAGAGTTCACATACTCATTGATTTGTTTTATGTAGACTACGTACAACACTAATTGAGGGCACAGATTGTACTATGAATCCGTTCGTCAGTAGAAATAAAGCAAAAAGATAGAAGTGTTAGTCGTACTGACTGTAAATCACTATTTTAACGTTTTTGTCGTGTCTGTGTGTCGTGTATAATCAATACTAAGGTAATTAATCTCGTAATTCATTACCAGGCCAAAAACTCCAAAAAAAAATCGTAATTCAATTTAAGCTGTAGCTTGTTAGTCTAGTTAGTTATGTATAACTAATCTGTAATTTTAATAGAATCTGTATCTAAATAGTCCTCTGTTATTGACAATTTTTACGCGGGAAACACATCCGATTCTTTACTTCATCATTTAACTAAAATATCAACAAAAAAAACAATTATATCTAAACACATTATTGTGGAAATATAAATAAAGACTCGCAAAGAAACAAAATTAGATTTCTTTGTATCAACAGTTATGCATTGAATGGGTAAAATTAGATTAGATAGTTCTAAATTATAGAAGAAAAGAAACTGGAAGGGGCATACGTTGTTATAAAATGCTCACATTAATCTTATTCACAATATTTATTTCCTTAAACCGCTTAACAGGGAAATTAAACACGCTGACGTACCAGAACTTGTTACGTGAACAAACGCAAGCTAATACAATTTTAGTTAGAATAGAATACCTTTGAGACCTGTACGGTTTGTCCAAACAACCCTCTATTGTGATAATGATAACAACTCCAATGATTGAGTTATAGTTTATTGATAAGCTTATAGTAATTGATTGACGTTTATATGAAAAAAAAACGATATTATGCGAGTACGCGACGCGACGCCTTGCTAATGGCATTACACGAACTGATTCGAAAATGAATGACTTCGATATAAAATGCATCCGTATGCACTATAATGTGCGCGTTTGCCTGTTACAGATCCTCCCCACCCGTTAAAGATGCTTTTAGGTACCTCAAGCACTGGTCACTCGTCGAATCCGTCGCTTGCGACGAAGGGCTCGACGACACACCCATAGACACAGCTCACTGAGTTTCTCGCGGGATCTTCTCAGTGAGTCGCGTGTCCGATCCGGTGATGGAAACTGCAAAGCACTGCTCTTGCTAAGGCCAGTGTTAGCAACACCTTCTGGTTTGAGCCCCGAGAGCTCACCTATACGCTAGGGTAATGTTGATATAGCCTCTCAAGGCTATCAGCATAGCAAAAATACAAGACTATACGCCCTTGAGTCCTCTCCGAAAGTCGTAGCGGGTTAGGTCAACAGCCCAGAACAAATACTATTGGCGAACGGAAGTAACAGACAGAAAAATGGAATCTCGCAAAGGAAAATTTCAAGAAACCTTGCACAAATTCCAAACAACAACTTTAAAAGCGTCGGAGTTCGGAGTGGTTTGAACAGAATGAAGAGTTTTCTTTTTTTTATTCATACGTCATACGCGTTCCGTACCCTCACGGAAAACAATAAAAACTATCTCGGTGAAGGAACTTTGAATGCAGTGGCTCTTTTAAACGAGTTCACAGAATGATTTCAAACAAATCAGAGGCGAGTTGCCTTCAAAATTACTTATCGGCCAGCGTCAAACGCTTCGAAATGTTGACTACGAACCATGGAACGTTAAATACATGAGGCTTGTAAATTACATCGGATCAAACTTTGACATTTCGAGAAGTCTGCGCGTTGTCAGCTAAACTGGGACGTGGTAAAATATGGCTAATCCAAGATTTCAAACCATAAAATATCTTCTGAAACTTTCAGGAGTGGCAGAGGTCGTTACAACAGTATTACTCTTTTAAAAAACGTCAGGATGTTATTGGGAAGCTATAGATTAATATATTGTCATCGGTACTTGATGAGTGAGCAGCTTTTAAAGTTAATCGGACATCTTGAAGTCGCTCAAAATGACGTTCAAAGATTCAATTACATACAAACAGGCAAGCATACATAGCAAGCTAATAAAAGCGTGTTGTGACATCACTACATAGTATAAAACAGTCGCTTTCTCTGTCCCTATATTCCTATGTATCCTTAAATCTTACTACGCAACGGATTTTTATGCGGTTTTTTTTAATAGATAGAATGATTGAAGTACTATTTATATGTATAATAACATCCATCAAATAGTTGAGAAATTAATAATAAATTACAGTTTCCGAAGCGAAGCGAGGGCGGGTCGCTAGTTAAGTATATATTCTTTGAAAATCACCGTGCGACTTTCCATGCTATTTGTTACTCTAAAAGAGACCTCTATCGACTAAGAGGCCGTGCGTTTTCCTATATTTATTTATGTGAAATCAAGAGTTAACAAATGCTTTCATATGGCGCGCAATGGATTGAAAACTGACGGAACTAAATCATTCTCAGCGTCTATTACCCACACCAATAACTGATCTCTTGATATCACGAACTGACAAGATTAAGATCACTTTATGGTCGATCAAATCGTTGCCCGGTTTTACGGGTTACAAGCTTAATGCTGGCTCATAATGCGTGGCCGTAAAGAATATTGCGTTGTCTACGTGACGGATGGCGGCTACTGACTGATGAATTCTAGAGAATACGGGACAAATTCGTTTGTGGGTTCGTTTCAATATTGTTCAGTTTATGAAGGTATAATAAAAGTTATTTCGCAAATTTCGTGATATAATATGTCCCAAGTGATTGTATAGCGTGTTATGACGCACTCCAATATCGTAGACCTGGTTGTTTTGCCACATCAATCTATATATTTCACAGATATATCAGAAACTTCACTGGTGGTAGGATCTCTTGTGAGTCCGCACGGGTAGGTACCACCACCCCGCCTATTTCTGCCGTGAAGCAGTAATACGCTTCGGTTTGAAGGGTGGGGTAGCCGTTGTAACTATACTGAGACCTTAGAACTTATATATCAAGGTGGGTGGCGCATTTACGTTGTAGATGTCTATGGGCTCCAGTAACCACTTAGCACAAGGTGGGCTGTGAGCTCGTCCACCCACCTAAGCAAAAAAAAAAAAAGAAAATTTGGGAGCTACTAAGAAATGTCTCAACGAGAATAAGTTAAGTTTGGTTATACATCCGAGCGACAAGATGCTGTTGGCAACTGATTCTTAAAATTAAAAAAACGAACCGCTAGAATTAAAAACATAGCTCTTTATGAATGTTAGAATAAGTTGCGATATTTTTAAGGATACCTTTCACCTCCCTACTCGCTTCATCTTCACTCCACATTCTGTAGTACGTGTTGCCAACCGTACAACATTTTATTCAAAGTTTCTATAGCACAGAGTACTTTGATGTTTTCCCGGTATTGATAATCTGCAGCGTGTACCCATTACCAAAAATCATTCGGGTTGTTTGTCAAGAGTTTGTGGTGAGGGATTGTATCTTGACACCTAGTCACGTGTCGATAATTCTGTCAAACAAACCGCAAATTGTAATAAGACTCCGAATTAATTCTGTTATAAAATACAGGGTGTTTGGTATTGTGGCCGAAAAAGCCGTACTGAGCCGCTCCGATAATCAGAGAAACAATATCAATTTTCTAAGGTAAGCATTGTCTACTTTAATTGCATGAGCCTGTTATTTGTTTTATTGAAGTTAGTTTAAGGGAACGCTTGTATCATCACCATTATTTAAATTCGAATTCAGTTTCACCACTCAGACGACTTTTTATTTATCCCTTATAGGCATACGAGCATACGGCCCACCTGGTGGTGAATGGTTACCGTCGCCCATGAACTTCAGCAATGCCAGGGGCAGAGCCAAGCCGCTGCATACCATTAAGTACTCTCCATAAGCCTCGTTTGAAAAAGCACACGTCATAACGCTCGCGAAACACCGTAGAGGGGAGCTCATTCCAAAGCCGGACGGTACGTGGCAAAACAGATTAATATCAAAAAAATGTTGCTCTTTCCCAATATAGGTATGAACATCGTAACACAGATTGCTATTTTTTTCCCTTTCCTATTCATTGGTAGCCTAAAAGACAATTCGAGCTACGCCTGGACGGGTAGATGAGTTCACGGGCTCTACCTGAGAGAATTTGCTAATATTAGCCCTAGCAAGAGCAGTGCTTTGCAAGATCTATTACTAGATTGGAACCGCGACTCACTGAAGAGAACCAACTAGAATAAATTATTTAATTTTAGTTATGGAACGTTTTACTTAGACCCTATGTATTGGTTACATTTTCAAACAAAATGTAAACGCAAAACGCAGACTTTAATCATAACACGTTTATGTTTTGATCTCACGTGCATTTGACAGTTTTCGATGTGTCGAATCCTTTAAATTAGATGGACGATGGCAAATGGATTCGCAATCTGCTGAGAGACTATAATAATATATGGTGCATTTGGATGCTGATTTTGAGAAATTAGATCTTAATTTTGAAAAAGGACTTCGACGACAAAAGCCAGCTGGATGGATAGTAGTACCTCTCTATGCAACTATGACTTTTTTGTACTTCAGTTGCTTGCTTGTTAGCGGGATTTTAAACCTTAGCTTGTCTACCGATGTTCGCGTTCGTTTAAATCTTAAACTATAAATCAAAACAGAAATTACGACACGACAATGCACGTCGGACCTGAATATATGTATTGATGAATCGGTGCCAAGCACGCAATGAAATACTCACATGTAACAAATTGACTGCATGACCGTATAAGATATATAATTGTTCTACCCTCATTCTTAAGTTTTTAGTTTGATCGCTTTAGAGATAACATCCCTACCCGCCTTAATTTTCGGTAGCAATATCAACACACCCTGTTATACAGGTGACAGGGTGACAGGGTGACTTGTGAGTCCGCACGGGTACCAGCACTCTGTCCATTCTGCTGAAAGCAGTAATGCGTTCCGGCTTGAAGGGTAAGGCTTAAGGCTTTTGAAGGACCCCTTTGTCATGGCGCCGCAATCGAAGAAGGACCCCTTTGTCATGGCGCCGCAATTCCAAGGAGTATCCCTGCAACCTTCCGCGAGTATCGGGATACTTGGGGTCGACATTTCGAGTGATGTCCAATTTCGGAGTCATTTGGAAGGCAAAGCCAAGTTGGCGTCCAAAATGCTGGGAGTCCTCAACAGAGCGAAGCGGTATTTCACGCCTGGACAAAGACTTTTGCTTTATAAAGCACAAGTCCGGCCTCGCGTGGAGTACTGTTCCCATCTCTGGGCCGGGGCTCCCAAATACCAGNAAATATTGACAAGGGCTGTCACTTACAATTGTTTCTTTTTTAAATTTTTTTTTAGGATAGAAGTATTGCTGGACCATGGACCTTTTTACTTTGGAAACAGCACGAGTTTTTTAACTTCTCAATCGCGTAAAAGTTAACTCATATTTTGTATCTAGTTGGATTAGCTTCTCTTCGTTTGCCGCTATGGGCGCTGCTCCATACACGAAGCTCACAGGAGTCTCTTAAGGAGACTTAACACCTCAAGGGAAGTTGCTCCGCGGATTCATCTACTACCGGATCGGAGCGGCGACCCACTGAGAAGATCGGACGTCCAACTTTCTTATGACATAGATGAGATATTATATATATCTACATATATGATAGTGATTCTAAACTCGCGTCTTTTACCCCCTTTTACTTCAAAAACCACGAAAACTGCTAATACGACCACTTTAGTCTGAGTTTCGCTTTGAATACAGAAATTTTATGTTATCTTCTTGTATCGAAACTTTCGTGTCGATTTAACTTTTTCACGTGTTTGTTATGAGGCAAAAACGAGTGGAGTGGCATTATAAGTTGTTCAAATGTTGTGTCATTTATGCCATTAATTTATAAAAAATATTTTAAAAGAAGCAATTTCGAAAAATCGATTTTGACAAAGGAAATTGTTAATGTATTGAAATTGTCTTTCGAAAGTATTCTTGGAAGTTGTCATCACAAAAAAGCACATGATTTCGTATTATGTTTTCAATAATACACCGACAAAGCTGTATTCTAACAAACAGAATTTTCATTAAATGATTCAATAACTTCTCGGGCGTCCCTGCTTGTGACGTCACATCACAGCATCGCTCGGCAACCAATTACGGACTTCAAACGAACGGCTGGTTCCCAGCGTGACTGCGTCGAAAACGAGACGCCGCCGGATCGAACGAAGTCGCGTTCAATTCATAGCTTGATTATTCAAAGCTTCGTGACGTATATCATGTACACGAATATTTGCTTTCAAAAATAATAGTTTAAAAAAACTAACAAAATACGCTTTTATAGAAAATCCAAAAAAAAAATAGAAAATAAATTTTAATAAATTTTAATAAAAAATAGTGGAAGCATAAATGATTTTATTGTAAAAAAAGCGTCGGTTGCATGGTATAAGTATTAGTTATAAATATTTTATGAACAGATATGAGTAGAAGGGTTATTTTGATAATATCCTGAAAAGCACACCACGCTTTTTTACAATAAAATCATTTTTTCTCACACTATTTTTAATTCAAATTTATTAAAATTTATTTTCTATTCTTCAGTTGGATTTTCTATAAAAGCGTATTTTGTTAGTTTTTTTAAACTATTATTTATTTTTCATTTTTTAGTCGAATTTCAATATTTTCTAATTTTTTTTTAATTAAATTGTCATTGGTCTTTAATAAGTAAGTATACCAAATTTCGAGTTAATCCAACGTTTTGAAGGAGTCAAAGTCATGTTCAAAGATTCCGTTACAAACATACATACGTCTGAAGCTAATAAATAAAAAAGCGTATTAAAAACTAAACTCAAATTAGCAGCTGACAACCAAGTGACAATTAGCGTTTTATGACTCCCTGCGCGTCCTTAATTGAAAGGGGAAGGTAAGATTTACAGCGTCCCCGCAAGTGTAACGTTAACCGCTCCAAGTATCGTCCCAACTATTTCCTAGTTCAGTGTTACTCGCTCGTTTGGCACGTCTCTTGACTCCGGGCACCTAGGCGACGTTATTAAATAGAGATGTAGAGAGAGATGAGATTAAATAGAGATTTAATGTCGTCGTGGCCTAAAGGATAAGACGTCTGGTGCATTCGTATGTAGCGATACACCGATGTTCGAATCCCGCAGGCGGGTACAAATTTTTCTAATGAAATACGTAGGCTCAACAAATGTTCACGATTGACTTCCACGGTGAAGGAATAACATCGTGCAATAAAAATCATACCCGCAAAATTATAATTTGCGTAATTACTAGTGGTCGGACCTCTTGTGAGTCCGCACACGGTCCGCACTATTTCTGCGGTGAAGCAGTAATGCGTTTCGGTTTGAAGGGTGGGGTAGCCGTTGTAACTATTTTTGTGACCTTAGAACTGATATCTCAAGGTGGATGGCGCATTTATGTTGTAGATGTCTATGGGCTCCAGTAACCACTTAACACCAAGTGGGCTGTGAACTCGTCCATCCATCTAAGCAATAAAAAAGGTGCTTGCGGTGTTTCATAGAAGTGCAATTCGCAAACAAGATTTTTTCGCACCTTACCTGATTTCAAGCGGCTACCGTGGCCATTCACTTTGATATGTGAGTTCTAAGTCTCATTTTCAAATTCCAACGCCTGTTCCGTACCCTTCAATTGAAGTTACTGCTTCGCGGCCGAAATAGACTGGGTTTGTAACCACTCGTGCGAACTCACAAGACGCCGGAGCGTCAGGCGACGAGTCAGGCAGATTGTATTAGTTTAGTCTTAAACGTACAGACGGTCGACTGCATCTGGCGCAATCTACGATCTTAATTGCAACGTAAACAATGTCGATCTGATGCAACGTCCTAACACAGCCATTAGCCGAGTAACTAATCAAGAGTTACTCAGTTAAGCGAGCACACAGGTGGTCAGGCAATCAGCAAATTGCTGGTCTAGAACTAGTTGCGTGTCTTTATTGAAAACAGCTAGAACATAATGAACAGGTAGGTAGTGGGGTAGGTCTCTGAGAATAGCAAATGTTTACTGTTTATTTCTGTCGCGGCAAGATAGGTACTGATATAATGAAAACTTCATGCTCATATCTCAGTTCAAAGGTTTAATAGTGGCGATTGAGCAGTTCTTTAAAAATAGGAGGCATTACGCGTGCAAGTGAATGAGAGTGTTTTCACAACGCGTTCAATTTAAAGTATTATTTGCGCATTTTAAAACAGATATCCAGGGTATTTTTAAAAACAACTATGCTGCAAAATGCTTAAGTTTTCGCAAATTATGGACTGTTCCCCTTTGATTAGCTGGCCGATCTTAATGGCACATAGTGAGCGTCAGATTCGCTATTGTCTTTCGACATTTAGGATCGATGACTGGACTCATTTAAGTAATCTTCGGTCATATTCCATTTTAAATGGAAGTTTTAGTCCCAGGTCTTCCCGTCTTATCCTTCAATAACTAACTCAACAACCTCAGTGATATATTTTGCTTTTTGTCATGAAAGCTTTTACTTTTGCTGAACAAATGTATTCTAATTATGTATATTATTTCTGTTTTAGAAAGTATATGTCCATGCTCGTGGCAAATAATAAGTCGGTTTGTGGAAGTGATGTTAAATATTTTTAGTGCGACAATATGTATGTAATAAGTATCTACTTAATTAGATAAAACGTTTGAAAATTATAAAAAGGCGCCAATGTCGTGATTTTTTTTAGGAGATTTTATGACCTGGTAGCTAAGACCTTTAAGTCATGTCTTATTTTACTTTATATTCTTAATTTTATGAAAAATGATAATATGGAGTGAAATGAAATGAAGATGATTAATTTGAGACATTAATCAACTGGGATGCAATTTAATGAAATGAGATGATATGGGATGAAATATAATCGCAGTAAAATGGTGGTCATTTACTGAGATTTTTTCAGTGGACTTTTTGGAGGAACCCGAGAAGCTACGTCCAGCAGCTTTGTTGCATTTTCCCACATTTGTGCACTTTCACAGATATTAAACAGTTAATAAACCACCATTATTACACATTTAAACCTGAAGAAACACTAAATAGACAAAATAAAACAAATCACACAACTTCACCCCTCGCGTTCCCGCCAAAAATCCCAATGTCGTGAGTGAGTGAAAAATGCACAGATAATATAAAAAATGAGCATATGCGTTTCGTTTCACGCTGTAATCTCTCGAACAGTATCCGTGTCATGGTTAAAGAATTCACCGGTTCTCAGATTGACGGATTTTGGACAATAGGAAGATACTTTAACAAAAAGAACTCCGAATTGTCTGGATCGCTGTGGGCTGAGTAATAGAAACTTCTAAAATATTAAATCTTTTGCGGACACTATTTCTTGTCGAAGAACAAAATACAGGTCTAACTAATACAACTTGTGCAAACGTATGAAGAAAACCCTCAAATAGTCACAATCATAAAATATTAAAGTACATATAGAATTAAATACAATTGAGTAATACACGATAAATTGAATCGACTGTTTTCATATTTTCCCGAGCTATTCCGATTCGGTGGTAAATGCAATCGCGAAGCATCTAGTTTTGGGTTGGACTTGGGACTGGGTCTATGACCGCTCGGGCAGCGATTGGCAAATCTTCTAGCTGAGCCATGAGCTTGTCCATCAGTCCGTGTTTAAGTGGCAGCATTCCTGGACCTTCCACAATCCTTCCATCCCAATAAAGGATGGCTTTCACGTAGGAAAATTTTGATTGAATAAAAACAATATAATAATAGCAATAAGCCGCATACTACTTTATAAATCATCATTTTACATTTGAGTCGTCTATTATCAAAGGCGGCAATCTGTGCATTTGGACAAAAAAAAATTATTGATATGTCAATACAGATTGATTTGAATATAATCGTCTCCTTCAAAGAATACGGTTCAAAACCTGCATTAAATAAAGGTTAATACTTAACCTGTTATTTATCTAAGATGTCGTTCCGAAGAGTTTTGTGACTGCTAATGGAATACAAAGTCAATAATTCGTTTTTCTGATTTACCAATCATTGTCCAAAAGTCAGATTGCCGGCTTTGATACTAGTCGACTCATTTAAAACTGTTTGTCTCCGTACAAAAGCGCTGATGGAAAAAATTAGGTAACTCAAAAAAATATTTTTTTTTTTCAGTATCAAATCAATCAAACCGATTATCAAAACAAATAACTAATATGTACTTCGGAAATAATGTTCGTAATAACTGTGATTTACATTTAAATAATAAATTTGATTTACACATATTATAATCTAGATATAAATAGCCAAAAACAAACAGTCAAATATTATTTTCTACTCTGTTTGTCGACCTCTTTTGGTTTTGTTAAATAGCTTTCGAAAAACTTGAATATTATTTATGATAAGTTTACAAATAATCGTTTATTAGATAAAATAAAATAAATTTACACATAAAATCAATGTAAATCGGTGTCAAACTTGTCAGTGATTATGGTCAATTTTCAATCATTGAGCAAACACTAGTTACAAATAAATAATAGTCAATTTAAGAATAAGAAATCACAATAAAGCTAGAAAATAAAAACCATCTGTAGTTTCATTCAATAATTACAAAACAGTACAATATGCAGTTAAGTTTGGTTTATTCGTCGAGCGGTGTGGATGTTGCGCAAACTTGGACGATTTCAATCATGTACCAGTTTGGTTCCTTTTACGTTTGCCGGTTTTTGCCAACAGGTGATTTGATATGCCAGTTACATCAGATTTCCTGTTAGTACAGTTTCTTTAGGTAAAAAAAGACTACGTTTGATTTTCCACAGTGTATTATAGTATTTTGTCTACTCAATAGTTAAAAAAATTGTTTTGAATCCTGTATTCAGGCTTTTCTTTTATAACCTAGTAGTGTACATGATGATATCTACATTGTGGTATATAGGTCGTTCAGTTCCTTTAACATAGCTTTTCGACTCATCCGTAAAATTAGACTGAAAATTAACTATCAACCAATTATAGGGTGTAATACTCGATTAACATGATAGTAGAACAATATTAAGTCAGAAGGGTAATCAAATTATTGCCTATTGGGCAATGTTCTACAATTTTTGAGAACCGTAACTTTTGAATCATTAGATGAAAATATATTCTCTGAATTTCTGAATCTTCTGAGAAACTAAACTGCATAATTCGCTTCCTTGTTGGATAACATTCGGCAGTCAATCATTTTTAAAAGTCTATGAACAACGCCCGAGAATCTGGTTGAAAATTCTTTTAAAATGTTCGCATAGTAAGAGTGCGATTGCGGTTAGAAATTGAAGAACCGTCCAGATTAATTTTCAAATTAGATCTCAGTTGGATTGATAGTGTATTAATTTGATTTCTCTCAACATTCAACAGCTCAGTAGTGACAAGATTTCACCCACTATTATCATTTGTAACTACATTTTTTTGTTTAATCACATGAGATTGACTATTTCATTTTATTTGTTTAAAATGATCAACGACTATTAAGCATTTATATGAGTGATGAATAGTGTACGTTAACAATGAACCAGTTAATTACTAAGACATAAAAGAAATCAGGAACCAATGCTTTCAATGGCGTAATGCATAATATAGAAAATTATTTCCAGTCCATAAAAAGCGTAGAGAGATACCTTTGAGCATGAATGGAATACTAACGTCATTGTTTATTATATTTATAATTGTTTACTGCTGTATAATGGCGAACATTAAAAATTTTACACGTATTACAGAGTATAGTCAACGTCGGCCGGTTAAGGCAGCGGTTTGCATTTAAGGCTGCCGAACACGCACAAAGAATAAAGATTTCGAAAGTCCTGTTACCGACCTAGCCAGTAACGACAATTGCGCTCGCTTACTTATTTTGCTTCTTTTATAGAAAACTAGACCCACACGTTCACAATAAAACAAAATACGTAAAATTCTAAAATAGAACAAACGTAAGTACCTTACGACGCATCCGCCTTCATAATCGAGTTTTACAAATCCATTCACAACACACGATACAAAAACAAAAACCACTCGATCACTTTGCGAACACAAAATAATAAGAATGGAACTAAGGATCTTCACGAGTCAAGACTAGACTGCGACCCAAACACGCACATTCTCTGCACNCAAAATACGTAAAATTCTAAAATAGAACAAACGTAAGTACCTTACGACGCATCCGCCTTCATAATCGAGTTTTACAAATCCATTCACAACACACGATACAAAAACAAAAACCACTCGATCACTTTGCGAACACAAAATAATAAGAATGGAACTAAGGATCTTCACGAGTCAAGACTAGACTGCGACCCAAACACGCACATTCTCTGCACTTGTTTTGGAGGAAACAATAAAAAACTTGCACAATATTTGAACAGATGGGTTTTTATTTTTGTTGACGCGCGACGTGAGATCGACTCAGCCTCGATCGCGTCGTGCCTTCCTCGAGGAGGGAATCTCGGTACTGAGCCGGATCCCCGAACATTTGTTTGGTTCTTCGCGCCTCCGGCTGTCTCTTTCTAGCAACGTGGACTAAGTGACAGCGCCATCTGTTGAATATATGACTAATGAAATTAATGTCAAGTTAACGGATTGTGAAAATGAGAAAAATTGGGTTATGGAGCTTACGCCGTCCGTCGATACGGATTAGAATTTGAAGGCGCTGACTTCTTAATATGCTCTAGTTTTATTTTTCAAAATAAAACAAAATACAACAAAATTAATAGATTTAAGAAATATATTGTGACCGATATAGATACAGCTGTTTTCATTTTGAAGATGTGAAAAGCAAGTTCTCCGTTGGACTGCTTCGTGGCAAGAAGCATTGTGTATTCGCATACGTAGGCACCACTGTACTGTGTCTACATCGTGAAATCGTAATGCGTTTCGATTTAATTCGTGGTATGGTGGCATTACATAATCCTGCAAGGGTGGATACCACAAACCTATCCATTTTTGCGGTGAAGCATTCGTGTGTTAGAATTTTCTCTCTTTTTAATTTGAATTGTAATGTTGAAATCATACTCAGCTGTAAACTATGTTTTTACATGGAATTTATTACACGCTTTTTATTACTCGTTCGTAATAAAAAGTTCGTAATAAATACGGTTCGTAACTCAAAAATGAATGAAAAAAAATTCGTTTTCTACCTACCCTAACACCAAAAGAACCATCATTTTTTACACAATTACTTATACGATATACTTATAATTATCGACCTTTTTTCATATTTATTAGCGGTTAAAATTCAGTTACCAATGAGTTCTAATAAATTCATTCATTCAACATTCTTAAAATAATTCATAACTATGAACTGTAATTATTTTTAAATCATCCGTACCATTGACCTAGAAGTTTCAGTACTTTGCACAGCTCATAATTTTAGCGCACGAAGAAAATGTGTATCTACTGAAAATCGTATCGAAATTTAGAGAATCGATGACGCTTCGAAAATCAATTTTGATCAAGCTAACACATTTGCTCTGGACTTTTCGGATTACAAGTCCCGCTAAAACGAAAAAGTGGCGTTCACGTAATCTGTCATATTGGGTGATATTGATAAGCTTAGTTAAACTACAATGTATCTATCGCTTCTTAATTGTATCATGTCACCCCGAAAAATTCCATTTGTAGGTAGGTATTTAATTTTCTTACTAGCGACCTGCTCTCGCTTCGCTTCGGAAACTGAAATTTATTATTGATCTTATTAAATTTTCTACCTTTATCTTTCCTAAATCACGCACTCAGCTGTTTATAGTTACAATTATTCAAATATTTGTCCAAATGCTGTAGTGTAAGAGACAAAGTTTAAGTAGGTACCTACTTTAAATACGAAATGCGATAAAAGTATTGATTTTGATTTAAGGATGAATCTGTTACTACAAAATGTGCGTTTTTATTGTTTTTATAGTTCACTATTTTAGGCGATAATGACTTACACATAAAAGATTTAAGATAAACGTATTTTCCATTAAATACGTGGAACTCCAACGGTTTTTTTTACAGCGCACGCCAGAATAGCTCGCAAATGGCAGATTTTTTCCTACTTACTTGACAGTTGACACTTATCGTTATATTTTAGGTAATTCTATGGGTAATACACACTATATCTTTTTAAATTATAGCCTATGTGTTATTCTGATGTGTCAACTATATAATTGTAAAGTTTCATCAAAACCCATTCAATAGTTCTTGCGTGAAAGAGTAACAAACTTACATCCATACATTCTTACAGACTTTCACGTTTATAAGATTAGCAGGATTTGCAATTTGACTCCCGGTTCACCTGATGTTAAGTGATTACCTGATCCCAAAGACAACTATGGGACATCACCTCGGTCTTAATAGTATTAGATAACGGCTGCCCCACTCTTAAAACAGAACGCATGACTACTTTTCGGCAGAAATAAGTAGACTATCAGATTAAAAAATATTGATGGTTCCATTATAATGTTTATCCGGCATGGTGGAAGTCGTTTGTCAACATAGATATTTTAAATACGTATTCCTTTAAAATGTTGATACGTCCAAAAGCGTCTAATAGGGGCCCAGTGACCGCTAGTCCAGCATTCCGTGGTTGGCGAGATGCACTTTGAGCCAAGCGCGTAACCATCTCGCCCAGGACCTGACTCATCTTAACTGCCGCTCTGGGACACTGAAAATTCCCCCTTTTATACATATTCTACATAGCTCGAGTAGCTTATTTCTTCCATTTGACTCCATACAGAAGAGGGCCGTTCGGATTGTCGATAATCCCATACTCACAGATCGTTTGGAACCTCTGGGTCTGCGGAGAGACTTCGGTTCCCTCTGTATTTTGTACCGTATGTTCCATGGGGAGTGCTCTGAGGAATTGTTTGAGATGATACCATCATCTCGTTTTTACCATCGCACCGCCTGCCACTGGAGTAGAGTTCATCCATACTACTTAGAGCCACTGCGTTCATCCACAGTGATTTTCCAGGGATCTTTTTTGCCACGTATCATCCGGCTTTGGAATGAGTTCCTCTCCGCGGTGTTTTCCGAGCGCTATGACATATTCTTCTTCAAACGAGGCTTGTGGAGAGTACTTAATGGTAGGCAGCGGCTTGGCTCTGCTGCTGCTGGCCCCTGAATTGCTGAAGTCCATGGACGACGGTAACCACTCACCATCAGGTGGGCCGTATTCTCGTCTGCCTACAAGGGCAACAAAAAAAATAAAGGTAGTTCGGGTTACCATAGACAAACCCACTGAGTATCTCGCCGGATTTTTTTTAGTGGGTCACAACTCGCGATCCCGATCCGGTAGTGTTTGCATTTGTTTAATACAATTAGCACCCGATCATTTCGTTTTAGCCATTTATTGTATCTTCGTGTCGTTAATTTTGTACCTAATTAACTTGAATAAAATACAGAACGATATTTTGTTATTTTCGAAAGGCCCTGTTTTTGGGTTATGTCAAGTTCCTTAGTCGAGTATGTTCCTTGAGATACTTATTGGAAACCTGCTCTGCTGGTAATCAACTATTACCTACTCCTGACGCGTAAAAACATCGCCATAAACTCTCAAACTTCAATTCGATTAAGCACATTTCACTCTTTTTTTTTCTACCTAGGCTGATGGCCTTGAAAGACCATTTCAGCGTAGCCTGAACTAGTAGGTGAGCTCACGGTGCTCAAACCTGACGATGTTGCTAACACTAACCCTAGCAAGAGCAGTGCTTCGCAGAATCTACCACCGGATCGGAAACGTGACCCCCTGAGAAGATCCGACGAGAAACTCAGTGGGCTGTGTTTATGGGTTAATTAATGCGGAGTTTACATTACGAAATGAGTGTCATGCATGTTGAACTCAGTTGCACGAAAGTAGTTTCGATATATGCGAAAGTAATTTCGTTAAAAAATTAGTGTCGCGAAATCCACAGTAACGCAGCAACCATGGCGCCGCCGCGCCGCCAGCATCAAAGCTATATTTTGCTATATTCAATGTAGCTAAAGAAATGCTTATATATATGCTTCTTTGACATATTGCATCTCCATGGCTTCCATAATTATTTTGTAGGCCGCATCTCGGGCATGCCTATTTTTATATTGTAGGTGTTTCGGGTCCCAGAGACACTCTTGTCGCTGATATTCATTAATGAATTGTATTTTTTTTCTGTACTCCATCGTTGGTTTGCCATTAACGTTTGAAACGCGTCCGAACTAACAATACACACGTCCGCATAGCGCAGGCCCTTTCGCGACATTAGTTTCACGTCGCGTCTACACTATGAAATTAGTTGCATGACACTAATTTCACCAAAAAATCGCGCAGGGCACGAAACTAATTTACATGCATGAAATTAATGCATGCATTACGAAAGTATTAAATTACACGTGAAACTGTTGGTAAAACTAATGTCACGAAATTAATTTCATGCCACTAATTTCGTAATGTAAATTCGCCCTAACTCGCCAAGCCCTTCGTCGCAAGCGACGAGAACGATGACCGGTGCTTGGAGTACATTTCACTCTGTTTCAAATTGCTACATTCATGTCATTTCCACTTCCTACACTAGCGCTATTACGGTGAGTGTTCGAACACTAACTTGCTGTTTAGAAGCGGACACTTTTTGAACTTGTCCACTATTCAAACTGGTGCTCCTTATTTCTACCCTCCATACGCGATACGTAGATATAAAATTATAATAACGGTGTAATCTTGCGTATTTTACTGTCATTATATTATTTCCGATATTTCAAATAACTTTGTTGATCGGGATTTGAAAGTTTTTAACAGAGCGACAATTTTCGTAATTTTAATTGACGTGTGAGACTACTTAAGATATTGATCGCATGTTTGGTTGGTATCTTGGGAGGTGTTTCGGTCACCGTCCTTGCCGAACCCGTCGCTTGCGACGAAGCGCTCGAATAAATTAACCCATAGACAGCCCACTGAGTCTTTTCGCCGGAACTTCTCAGTGGGTCGAGTTTTCGATCCGGATGTAGATTCTGCGAAGCACTGCTCTTGCTAGGGCCAGTGTTAGCAACACTCCCTGTTTGAGCCCCATGAGCGCACCTATACGTCAACAAGCTGAAATAGCCTCTCAAGGCTATCAGCATAGGAAGGAAAAAAAGGGAGGTGTAAATACGGTAAATGTAGAAGTGCTTAAAATCCAATCACCTCTTCTGTTTATGATGAAAACAAAAAAAAAAGTTGATTTTTTTTTATTGCTTAGATGGATGGACGAGCTCACAGCCCACCTGGTGTTAAGTGGTTACTGGAGCCCATAGACATCTGCAACGTAAATGCGTCATCCACCTCAAGATATAAGTTCTAAGGTCTCAGTATAGTTACAACGGCTACCCCAACCTTCGAACCGAAACGCTTTACTGTTTCACGGAGGAAATAGGCGGGGTGGTGGTACCTACCCGCGCGGTTTCGTCACAGAAGGTCCTACCACCAGTAATTACACAAATTATAATTTTGCGGATTTTATTGTTATTAAACGATGTTATTCCTTCACCGTGGAAGTCAGTCGTGAACATTTGTTGAGTACGTATTTCATTAGAAAAATTGGTACCCGCCTGCGGGATTCGAACATCGGTGTATCGCTACATACGAATGCACCAGACGTCTTATCCTTTAGGCCACGACGACTTCGTCGAAGACGAATTTATATTATTCCCTAGCATTAATCTCTTTGTAGTAACGGAACAATAAAGACCCCATCGCCAGCAAAGCGTAGAACAATTAAATCCGGAGCAATGCTGAAAAGTGCCAAATGCCGCTGTCAAGACGAGGATTACTTCCAATTGGTGGTAGGACATCCTGTAAGTCCGCATGGGTAGATACCACCACCCTACATATTTCTGCCGTGAAAATGCGTTTCAGTTTGAAGGGCGGGGCAGCCGTCGTAGTGTAAAACTGAGGCTTGTCTCATGCCGGTATTTACATTGTTAATATCTATGGGGTCCGGTATCCACTTAACACCGAATGGGCCGGAGCACGTCCACCCATCTAGGCAATAAACACAAAAACTCCAGTCCCCGTTGAAGACTTTCCCCCTGACCACACATGCCAAAGGGTTTTGGTAATTAATAAATTTTTACTTTAAAATCTCTAAAAATGTTTAGTTGATAAAATAATGATTTTTGGTTATTGAATAATAACAGTAATAATTGACATTCCTTCATAATTAATTTATTTAATAAATCGAATTCCATTAACCTAAAGTCACTTTACAAGATAATGATGTTTCAGTCTGTTCCGCCACCACTTTAATCATATTGGAAGCTACATTTTTAGGCTGGTAGCCTGCAGTCACCCACGATTCTAAAATTTCAGTACTTGGCAACATTGTTCTCAGGGTATTCCGAATGTATATGTATGCTTGAGGAGAATATTTATAAACACTAAGTGCAAAATTTTTTAGGTCTTCCGTTTGTCTCATCGGCATGGCTAGAACCAAACCACTTGTGTCTTCCTTGATTTTGTCTTGCAAAGACAATAAAATTCTACATTTTTTCTTTCTTTTCTGATTTAAAATCTTCTTTTTCATTTCGATTATTTCTCTAATTCTCAGCAAGAACCTGTTCTGTTTATTGTGTATTCTCATGTTGTGTTTTAATTTCTGCTTTAGAGTGACAGCCAGCCTTTGCATTCTTTGTACTTCACTGAACAGTTTGAGTAATTCAATATCTGGTTCTTTGTATGTGATGGTTTTCATTATTTTTTTAGGCCTCTCTGGTTCTTCGTCACTCTCAGTCTGAATATAATTATNTCTAATTCTCAGCAAGAACCTGTTCTGTTTATTGTGTATTCTCATGTTGTGTTTTAATTTCTGCTTTAGAGTGACAGCCAGCCTTTGCATTCTTTGTACTTCACTGAACAGTTTGAGTAATTCAATATCTGGTTCTTTGTATGTGATGGTTTTCATTATTTTTTTAGGCCTCTCTGGTTCTTCGTCACTCTCAGTCTGAGTATAATTATCACCTTCATTGTCTAATGTGTCTTCATCAATGTATTCAACCTAAAACAATAGTTCTTTTTTTATTGCTACGTTGGACGGGTGAGCTCACGATCCACTTCGTGTTAAGTGGTCACCGGCGCCCATAGACATCAACGATGTTAATGCCGCCACACACCTTGAGACATGAGCTTTAAGTCCCAGTTTTAACAGTACAACGGCTGCCCCTCCCTTCAAACCGAAACGCATTACTGCTTCACGGCAGAAATAGGAAGGGTGGTGGTACCTGTTCACATGGACTCACAAGAGGTCCTACCACGAGTAAAAATACTACTAAATATTTTCCCAAAAAATGATTGTATATTTGAAATGTATTAATTAACCACCTTGAAATGTAAGGTTGAAGTTTTAATTGATCAACAGCTCTCTTGTTTGTCAATCCTTCAAAAGAGAACAGTTTGATTACCTCAATGCAGTAGGCAAATCATTGGTTCGGAAACATACAGATATGAAACGGTACATAAGATAAAGAAGCTTTTATTACTTTTATTAACAACCTTAATTCATATTTAGGTACATACTATTAATGTAATTTTTATAAACTTTTGACATTGGCAAAGATTGTTTTGCTTTCGCATAGGCCTAAGTACATAAGAAGTAATAAATTAAAAATGATAGGAGAGGAAAGCATGCTACATACAACTACAGACAAAATATAGGAAAGTTAGTGAAGGAGATCCGTATCCTCAAATTCAGAGCTAGGCAGACATTGCCATTATTTTTTTTTATTTTGTCATTGAGATGCTCTGATTTTAACCTGATTTACAAATATATATTGCATTAATAGAGCCTCAGATATATTAAATCTGACAAAGCCATATAGATCACTATCGCCTGCCAAATAATACTCGCACAAGCATTTCCTAAGAGTGCAGGTAATTGACTACATACCTCTAAAACATGTCGAGGCAATTTCAAAGATGGCACTGCTTTATCCACAAGCACCATTCTGTCTTCATTGTCTAATTTGAAACAATCTACAGAGAAATGTTGTATGCAAATATAGGAAAAATCTGTTGGAGTCCAATTATTTCTGCCCGTGAGGTCTGTCCATATTTGTCTGAGACTTGAGTCCTCAGGAAACCTTTGAAAACAAATTAATCATGTAATATCATTAATCTTGCCATTTATAGACTCACTTGGTATTTAATGATTACAGGAGACAAATATGAATGAATGTTATCTAGTTTCAAATGAAGTCAAATTGGCTCAATCGCATTTTGTAAAAGTTGTTGCACACCAATCAAAGTAGATTGCAATCACATTAGGAATTTCTCTCGAATTTGCTATGCTGACCCTGACTATAACCTATTTAACCGTTTAAAAAGAAATGTTGCAGAAAATACAAATTTTTCTTTTTGTTTTATTTTTTTCCATCTTTATATAAGCTATTCATGTTATAAAGACAAACAATGCTCTAATCCTAGTTAATAAAGCTCAGCAGAAATCTTTCAATATTGAATAATCATAATACATGTACTTCCACTATTCACTAATATTTAACTATTTAAGTTTCTAGTTTTACTCTGGTTTCTGGCATTGTAAAATAAATTAATATTGTTTTAATAAAGTCACTTGGAGAAAATCAGTGTATTCAACGTTTAAAGGGAGTGTGGCAATAAAGTATGGCTGAAATTGCTTTAAATAATAAAAGTAAATTAATGCTTCTTACTACCCTTATTATTTTGCTTGGTAAAAACATGGTTAGACAATAAATCTTGACCAAGTTAGACATGCAGAAATGAGATATTGTCCAATATTGAGATAACTACAAGTCAGTTGTACAACTAGATGGTCACTTACCTCTGACTGGATAATATTATTATTTAATAAACAGTACAAATGGTTATTATGTTGAATTATGAATTTCACATACCTAAAAAACATAATTGAGTCCATATTCTTGCAATCGTCACATCCAAGTACAGCACAAGTTTTCGTTATACCCATGTCCGTATCAGCATTCTGTTTTAATTCAGGAGCTACCTTCGCTGGAAGTGTAAATAACATTGATAGATTTGTTACATATTGGAGTTTAAAATTAATTTATAATTTACAAACATTCAATTGTGTACAGGCAATCTAAAAAAATAAATTAATTGTTCCATTTAGGTTAATGATTAAAAAAAATTAACATATCAATATTCAATTAATTTAACTTTCTTTAGATCTAATTCTTGGTTTTCTTTTTGTAATTGGAATCCGGTTCGTAAGCCCGATTTTTTTTAAAATTAGGATATGACTCTTTTAAAGTGACATTAATGTTTCTTAATAAGATAAATCTCATTTTTGTTAATTTATTTAAACCAGATTCTTTCAACGACTAAGCATCACCAAAATTAAGTGAGTTTTTATTGAGGTATTACACTTAGTAATAAAGTAAAAAGCTCATTCTGTTATGAAAATATATTAAACGCTTAGGAAATATTATTTTTTCTAATGAAATGAACAGTACTCACCTATTGGCGTTGGTTTCGTTTTATTATCGTTAAAATCTGCTAAACTATCCTTCATTTTGTATACTAGATTGATATTCATATCAACTGAAATTCAAATTTTACCAATTTAAATTTCACGACTTTTATCTCAAAATGGCATTTTTATAATATTCACAGCGAAATTTTACAACATTTTAATGAATTATTACTAGTGTTTAATTCATTTTAAATAGCTTACAAAATTTTGTTTGGCGGCAAAGTTAACACCACGTAGGTTATACACACAGCTTAACAATTTGAGTTTTATTCATTAATAATATCATGTTTTATAATCATATTTCATATTTAGCTTTGTAAATTGTCATTCAAGTTACTTTTTTATTCACTTATGATCAAAAACTAGACCGCATCCGAACAATTAAATTTATTTCTCAAAATCACAGACTACAGAATAAGATGCATAACAATTAACAATGCCAGTGTGCTATCCAGTGTATAATCTATGGTGCTATCAATGACAATGCTTTAAAAATTTTCAAAATCGTAATAGGTGAAGATATTTTTCTACTTAAAACTTATGATTTTGTTTTTACCTAGCATACTTTGCTTTGCAGCTTTGGTCTTAAAATATTCACAAGAGAAGGATATTATTTTTAGCTTGGAGAACTTCAGTCTTTCATTGTAGCAGGATTTAAGCTTGATGCCGCCCTAGGCCCTGTTTATCGCGCCGCCCCTTTAATGCTACAATTTTTATTTTTGAATTTGATACAATATTTTTATTTTAAATTTAAAATAAATTTGTATTTTATTTTTTATAAAATGTAATATGAATTCATTTTTAAAGAAGACTGGCTTTACTTTTTTTGGTACCTGTAATTTTAGAATTTAAATTTTTTTATCGCCCCTCGAATCATGCCGTCAATAAGCGTCAATCCATCACTGGAAACTTGAAAGAAGAATACAACGCAAAAAAATACTTAGATGTTTAGTCTTATTTGCTTTCGCAGAAAATCAAAGCAAACCTTTGAAATATGGGCTCCGGAAACCATCTAACTTATGGTGGGCCATGAGCTCGTCCATTTATCAAGCAATAAAAAAAATAAAAAATTAAAAAAAATTGTGAAACTGATAAAGCTACAATAAACCTTTTAAAACTTTCTACAGTTTAATACAATCAATTTTAGTTAGCTCTTTCGCCACTGATTGATTTTCATCAAATTCTTTCCTATTTTAATACCTTCGCTGTCATAGCGTAAGTGTTTTTGGTTCAAAAAGTAATTTTGAATGTAAAATTTAATATAAATAGACTTTAAAATCCACCACAAGTTTTACGGTGATTTTTTTTTATAGAAATGGGAATATCAACTGCATCTGAACCTCATTGATCTATTTCATTATTTTCTACGTACGGTTACTAAGCAGATTGAATGAAAAAATAAAAATGTGTTGCCTATCTTTATTTTTTACTTATATGGGTATACGATTTTACTGCTCACCTGATGTTACATGGTTACGGTTGTTCTACATACTCTTTAAGCCGGAACGTATTACTGTTTCACCGCACCGGACAGCAAATAAGCTAGGTGGTGGTCCATACACTTCACAAGAATCCTATCATCAATCATTTCACAAATAGTATTTTTTCGGGTTTGATTTTAATACACCTATTACTTTACCATGGAAATAACTCGTGAGCATATTTTAAATATTTATTTCATTAAGGGCGAAAACCCTCTATCGGCCCTGACTCCGCGGCAACGGATCAGTGCGGAAACGGAAGAGTTCACTATCTTTCATTCCCCGACCTCCTGCGCAGAAATGAAGCAACGCCTTCCAAGGGGTTGCCTGAACTTCATCGTACATTCTATTCTAGTGGCTGTCGTCATGATGTTTGACGAAATTAAGTTTAAAATAGTTTGAACTCTAGAAAAGAACCAGGCTACCTCTAGTCCGCTGGATATTTTAGAATTTCGTTACATGTAGCAAAAAGGACTTTATTTTCCACAGTAGAAAATCGCTGGATTCCCACCTGCGTGGCAGGTGAAGTGTGTGGGAGTTGAACCTTACTAAAAGCTCCTGCCGCTTACAGCCGGCGCCCTACCCTGGACCGGGCCGGAGACCTGTCGGGGCTGTTGAGATGGCAGGACAGGTTGACGCAGACCATATTACATTCATCTCGCTGTCCTTTAGACGCCGGACCAGCGGCCGCTGACGTCACGACCGCCGCCGCGCTGGTCCCCTCGGTCGGCGGTCGTGTCGCCTTGATGGGGCCGCGCTGCATCTTCCCCGGATCGATCGAGGGAACGCGGTATACCATCACCGGATTTCCATTACAAGCATGCCAAACACGCCGCCCCACGCTTAGGTCCCACCCCACATAAAGCGGGTAGATCCCGAAACTCTTAGGGGGGGGCGAGTCACGGATGGCACCCGGATCCCGACCCCCTGCTTGGTGGCGGCGGATTTCTGCGTAGTGAGGAGAGCTTTACTTCATACGCCTCGCCGCCTCCTTCCGCGAGATAGTACACTCGCAGAAGTCGAGCGTAGCCTTCCAGGACTCGTCGCCGCTAAGCATCGACGCCACGATGCCAGGCAGCGACAAGTCCGGTTTTATCTTTGCGACCAGGACACTGCACGCTGCATCTCCCAAGCGGGACAGACAGTGGTCGTATGCTCCGCCATGTCCAGGGCGTGTCCACAATGGTGACACCTCGTCGTCGGCTCTGCTCCTTTCCGGTGCAGGAGCATAAAAGTTTAGGCCGAATGAGCTATGTTTCCCTTGCTCGTTGTAGTGACAAAACAAACCAAACAGAATCTTTTTGGATCATACGTAATTTTGACGAGATTAATGTTGCTAACAATTTTAATCAATGTTATTGAATTGAATGTACAATAAAGAAAATGGTTGATCCGATATTTGATTATCAGTTCAGGCTTATCCTAATCGGAGATAGCACGGTCGGCAAGAGTTCTCTGCTTAAGTATTTTACGGACGGGAAGTTCGCTGAGGTGAGTGATAATTTCTTTGTTTATGTGATATTTTTGTCAATTTATTCATATAATTGCGCATTAATTTTCAGCTATCTGATCCGACTGTGGGCGTAGATTTCTTCGCTAGAATCATCGAGATCCAAGATGGAACAAGGATTAAACTACAACTCTGGGACACGGCTGGACAGGAGAGATTCCGTTCCATCACGAAATCGTATTATAGAAACTCCGTTGGAGCTTTGTTGGTGTACGACGTCTCAAACAGATCCAGTTTCGAACATATACCATTATGGATGATGGAAGCCAAGAGGCACATAGAACCTCACAGACCAGTGTTCGCATTGGTTGGCTGTAAGCTCGACCTAGTCGGAAGTGATAACAAGAGTGAATCAAGACGAGAAGTGTCATGTGAAGAAGCCAGGCTATTTGCTGAGGAAAACGGTATTATTCTAATTTAATATTATTCAGTACACTAATATTGTTTGTCAGGTTGAACACTTCAATGAAATTTCATTTGCACATTTAAAGCTAATTCGTAATCATGTTATCAGATACATAAAAAGAACAAAAAATATTAGAATTTCTTTAGTTCAACTACTATAAATTATGGTTCTGAATCAGATTATATGTGACCTTAACTACTCAACTAAAAATTTATCCTTTAACTTTTTGTTATGTTTTGAAATAAGCTAAGATAGCTAATCTAACAGTCATAAGACTGCTTATCTGGATATGTAAAAACACAAAAAAAACTAACCAAACTAAAATGTACAGCTTTGTAATGATTTTCAATTGTGCCACTTCATTGAAATTAGGCAGTTTTCCTCTTCAACATTGCTAATGTACAACAACACCAAAATCTGAATGGAATCATATGAAACTGTCTATGGAAAAATACATATTTATACAACAACTATTTTATAGAGATATTGAATAATACCTCGATACATAATTTGAAAAAATGACTGTATTAGTGTGCTGTAGTTAAATGGTGATATTCTCGACTATAAATGAACTCCGATGGGAAACATTGCCATGGCAGAATATATTTTTCTCTAACTTTTTTCGTTTTCTTGTAACATACAACTAGAATAACTGTTCTCAGGCCTACATCACATAGAAACATCAGCAAAAACTGGATTAAATGTCGAGCAGGCATTTGTACTTGTAGCTCAAGAAGTCTACAACCGAATCCAGACTGGTGAGTATAAAGTGGAAGACGGATGGGACGGAATAAAAACAGGATTCAATCGACCAAATGGTACTGATTTCAATTTACTTGAAGCAGAAGCTGTACACTCAACGTGCTGTTAGATGAAGAGCATAAAAAGGCTATGTAAATATGATTCACAATAGTTGTAATTGATATTTAAGGATAAATATACTTTTTTGTAATATCGAACAGGTAATGTAGTTAATGTTCTAATTACAATATTTGGGTTAATGAAGTTCATAATGACTAACTTGCAGTGTTAAAGAATGCAGCAACTCTTTCTTTTTATGTTTAATGCTACTGTCTGGTGTTACTTTATTTACGGTTTATTTATTTAGTAATATTGTACATGAACTAGAAAGTTTCCAGTATGTAGTTATTGACGATGCTTATTGAGCAAAATCCTTTTTTTCG
This sequence comes from Bombyx mandarina, assembly GCF_003987935.1. Next base: position 31,756 of record NW_021011677.1, on the reverse strand, counting down.
TTTTTTATAAGCCAATGTTGACCAGTGTTATCGCACCCTAATTGGCAAGTGATTCCTCATATGACATTAAAGCTGTATGGTTTATGAACTGTATTTATCAATAAACACTGCGTATGAGTAATGTGAAGCAATATCTAAAACATAATAAAACATCACTACTGCCCTCCATATTAATAAATGATTTGAGTTTTCGTTTAATTAAGTACTTAGGACATATTATATACACACACACACACATACTTGCTATTGGCATAAATAGGGTTATATAAATGTGTTATGTAGACATAGGGAAAATATATGCGGGGATTATACACTAGCCCAGAAATCATATAACTGAATTGCACATTGCATTGGCTTGTTGAACGTAATATCAAGGTTCCCAAAGCAGATAAAATCAAACAATGTTTGCAACCAGATTTGTAATACTTTTACATGTGCATGGTTAACAGATATAGCTTATCAAAAAAATGACTGTTAGCAGAAATTACTGTCTGAGATTGATAAACTCTGACCTCATTCCCCCGATTGAGATGAAACTTTGTACAATTGTCAGTTTGTGACATTTCAGAGACATTAGTAACACAAGGGCACGAGTCATTTTAAATTCATTCATTTCATTAGGCCGCGATCACGCTGCAGTTGGCGGTAGTATTGCGGTACCATTATTTTTCCATAAAAAACATGCTCGCAAAAGGGGTGGCTGACTAAATGTTGTCAGTCAACAAATAACTCTATTTTTTATTTACAGAATAAAATTGAGGTGACTTTCATAATTAAGATTTGAATTTATTTACAATTATTTCAAGAATACTTTAACGTTACTCTGCTTTACAAATATTATATGGCAAATATAGTATATAGCATAATACGAGTATATTATAGGTAGGACTGTAGAAAATATGCATTTCTAAATATCATTGATATTTATGTTTAATGCGCGGGTTCACAGATATTTTTAATTATGTCACTGTGACAATTATTGTAAGCAAAAATAAACGTAGCCGATCAAAGTATGTAAACTTTTTTTTTATAAAAAGTAATTTTCGTATAATAGCCGGCAAACTTCTTGAGCATTTGTCGACGTAGTGGGGGTAAGTTCGCGCATGGTACACTGACGTGCAAAAACATTATTTACTCTGCGTCATAATGCTATTAAATTATTAAAATCAACATATTATGTATTTATTTCTATATTTATTAGAACATCAACAAAAAATATAGGTTAATAATTGTAATAATTTAATCTTGGGGTAAAATAGATATTCCTTCTATTAAGTCAAAACTAGAGCTGTTGCCAGGTCTTCGTTCAGTTGAAGCGAAGCTGGTAGGTATTTGTAATTTTTTTTTCGTTATCATAATCTTGACCATCATCATCATCACTGTTTTCATCACCCGAGTCGCTATCATCGTGATGAGTCGACATAGGGCTCATCGGTGTAGTTTACAACTCGGTCGGTTCGGTCTTCTTTTTTGTCTATAATTAATTATTTTTTGAAGATATTCGATTCGTAGTAATCGAATGTTACTTTTTTCAATTACCAGCTTCCGATTATTTTCTGTTCTTTTTTTCCATCTGAAGCCTAGCTCTTTCATAATTCGTCGTAAGCTTCATTCCGAGCCATTAAAATATATATTTTCTTTAAATTTTTCGAACCTTTCTACGATACGGAGTTTCGCTGCTTGTTATGTAGTTATTATGATTACATCTTTTTATTACAGATTGAACGAAACTATCCATTCCGGTAACTTTCTTCTTCCCTGATCTTTTCTTACCCGGAGTCCGAAACACGGCGAGCAAGCCAGAGCCTTTAGCTTCGTTAATAATGCACCTAACAGTACTCACTGATGTTTTTCTTGCTTCCAAAGTCTGTTTTACTTTTTCCATATAATTCTTCCCCTGTTTTATAATGAAGCAATATACGTCGTACACAATTTTTCTACCCTTTCTTTTGAATACTACACCAGTTTGTCGCGGCATAGTGTATTTTTTATAAAAAATCAACAAACACTCAACATATAGCAATGGCAACAAAGTCAACAAGCAATTATAACAAATAAATTAACAATTAATAACGATAGACTTTTTACTGTACGCAAGCGTACTTTTGGGAGCAAGCGGAAAGAGGGCGCGGTGCGGGGCGCAAGGTTCGACTGATCTACCAATAACGCGCTCGATACGATTTCCCCTGCCGTCGCGCCTCACCCTCACCACCAAAGTGATCTAAAATTCGGTTCTGCGCAGTCAAGGTCATTTGCTCAAGATGTTTGCCGGTTACTATACGTATGTATGAATTACTATTTCTTTGGTACTCTAGGACTACTAGCTAAACCTGTAACGGATTATAACACATGTGGAGGCATTAGAATTGTCCCAGTAGTAGGAGTAACTATTATATCTAGGTATATGGTGTTTGCGAAAAAAATCCAACAATAATCGAATAAACAAAAAGTGTGTCATAAAAAAACCAAAAAAAAAAACATAGCCGCATGATAATACTAATTAAAATGCGAAATTTAAAATATGTTTACACTTAAATAAATTTAACTTGAATGTTAGTAAAGGTATTGCAGGCACGGATAAACAATGAAATTAAAATATATTTTGATGTTACTTAAAAATCTCATTTTTGAATGGGTCTGCTTTAGGGGCACTATTAAATTATGAAGATAATATCCCTGAAAGCTAAACTACTCTTTGTACTAAAAAAAATTTGTACTTTACCAACTAATTTCAATGACCAAACGACCGAATACACTGTTTTGTTTATAGTCATTATTTTATTTTTTCTTTGTTGTTTTATTGTTTTTGATGTAAATAATGTACAGTATTGACACGTTTCTATTGTTCTGATTTATTTTATACTTCTAAACAGTCAAATGGTATTCCACGTACAATTTCATTTTAAAAATGGACATTTCAGTCCAACACTTCATTACACCAAAGTACTTTCGAACCAAAATTCAATTTCACTATGAATTTAAAATTTAATTTAATTTGTTTAAAGACACCAAAGAATTGGTAAATCTGGTACACCGAAAACTTAGCAGAAAAATGAAATAAGTCTTAGATTCTAACTTGTTTTTAGTTTTTACTAACAAATTGATTTGTACATTGAATTAAACTAACCTAAGTAATTGTAACATTAAAATTGTACCTGCGATTGTTAAATGATTAATAAACACTTTAGTAGTCATTTGAAATATTTCATTAGTGTTAAAATAATTATTATAAATATTTTGAATATTAAGAATCTAATATACAGATGCTACATTCTAAAACTTTAACGTGCTAATTCTACCGTCCAAGGGAAATGAGCGCAAAAATATATTATTCAAATATCCATTGATTTTTATGAGACTAAATAAATAAGAAACCCGATATATTTAATTAAACAAGTCGTCATTTTAATAGCAAATTCATAAAATATATTTAGAGTTATAAAAAATGTAATGTTCGGATTCACCATATTGTCTTAATTTATAATGCAAACAGGACATTAGCTACCTAATCTTGTTCACGCTCAAAAAAATACCAACAACTTTTGCTTATATGCTTATATACCTTTTTCTTGATTTTTTAATTGTTTTAATGAATCTATTCGGATTATAGTTATGTAACCACACTACAAATATATTTTTCTACCTACCAACAACATTACGTTTAGGAATGACTATCAACTAAACATAATAATGGCAATGGAATATGAATATATTGATTTCTAGTTCAAATTTGAATGTATATAAAGCAACCTACATTTTGGTATAACTTATGCTTTTGCATACTTTATTAATTCTGAAAACATAATAATATATAATATGTATTCATAAACTGTTACAAAAATCACAACACATACCTATGCCTTTAAGCAGTCAACGTTATTATATACAATTGATATTTAATTGTGATTATTGGAATAAACGTGTGTTCAATTAATTGTTCGAAATATTTACACTAAATTCGAAACGTTCTTAGATATGTCGAGGAGAGCAGAGTGGTGTGCATCATACACAACGATTATTAATTTGGATGCCTTATGTACTTATTGTACAAGTAAAATTATCGATAAATCTCCCATCCTTATAGAACACATAAGCGTATCAAAGTGTAAAATCCTTTTCAATGGTACTACTTAAAATCAGTATGGTTACTATTTTTTTGGAGTACCCACAACATTTACTCTGAAGCATTATTATGCTTAAAAGGTTAGGTTTAACGTTATAATCTTAAAGTAATAAAATAATAATAAAAAACGTATTGTATTAAAATGTTCATGTTTATTTCTTCAAGTTCTTCGTTTGATAAATCAGATTTGATAACATGTATATGGCTTTTTGTAGTCAGTATACTTGTGAATAAGATACATATTTAAATGAAAAAATATATTTTAAAGAGCTCGCTGGTGTTGTATGAACTGGCTACTGTACTACGCGGTATATGTATATTTCTGATGTCGCACTCGTATGTGGTGTTTTGATCACCCACAGCTTAGATGAAAATGCTAGCTTGAGATAAATATTTTACTGTTATTTCCCATACAAATTCCTTCCCGGCTCGTACGTCTGGCAAATGAACATAAACGTGACCTTCATTGGATATGTCGTGTATTGTGTTCGAATTTAACTGCTCCATTAGCTAGTGTTTCAATAACATGTAGCCGTTCTGTTCCCATTTGATCTTTTTTTTCCTACCTATGCTGATAGCCTTGGGCTACATCAGCTTCTCCTTGACGTGTAAGTGAGCTCACGGGGCTGAAACCGGGTGTGTTGCTAACACTGGCCCTAGCAAGAACAGTGCTGCGCAGAACCTACCACCGGATCCGAAACGCGACCCACTGAGAAGATCCGGCGAGAAACTCAGTGGGCGGCGAGAAACTCACTATGCTAATCACACCGATACTTCGACACTTTTCAATTTTTTAGCAACCAAAGATATTGCCAGCATAGCCTTTACCATGTACTATTCGTACCCTGTTAATACTTTAAATCATGATCGGCAACATCTAACAGGAAGCTAAAAACAATCCTTCGTGCTAGAAACCATGACCATCAGGTTGTGCCTTTTTTAAACGTAATAGCAGCTGATTACGTCTATCGACCTCGACGAACAATTATTTGATTTATCCAATGTTTCATTATATCGCCTATCTGTGAACACCTCTCACAACATCGCACGCTGGAATTGTGTGAGCTATTGCAGCTGTGAGACTGGATTGGATATCGCCGAAACTGTTCGCAGTAAAAGCCATAGCTTTCGTGAAGCTCATTGGCGACTATATCAGATAGTCTTCAGTTTAGACCCTCACAATGAGATATACCTATACAAGCAGATGATATAATAACAGTTTGTAGTAATAAAGAAAGCATGGCGGCTCAAATATTTTTTTCTGTAAAATGATGTGTTCGAACTCCAAACTGATTTAGATATTCGAAGCGCAAAAGTTGAAGAACTTTAAACGGAACTCATTTTATGTAAGTAATTATTATCGTTCTTTTTTATGTGTTAGACTGTTTTAATAAATAGCCAATATGCTATCAAATGAAGCTTTATGATTAATAATAATATAGTTTTTGTTAAATGAAACGTTGTTTTATTTTATCAGTGTTCACCCAGTTTTGTTTAATGAGGTCAAAATGTCTGTCTCTTAAGATTTGATGACCTCGTAAAAGAGTAAAATTAAATTATAATAGTCCGTCGGACTATGCCGTTAGAATGTGCTGATAACAGATTACGGCCCTTGATGTAGTACTCCACTTTACTGTAAGTAAACCTTTTTTGTAGTGTATCCATATAGGGTTGACAAGCGTAATTTTCTTTATCCCTATTTCTATCGTGAAAGAATCTTATTGATGGGATTGCCGCAGTGGTCGACAACCTTATTAGCTAAAGAGTCAAATATGCAAATTAAAACGACTTAAAAAAATTAAGAGCCAAATCTGTTTGTAAATGTAGTAAACATTTATTATTGCAAATCATAAAGTAAAAGCTATATTATATACTGCTTCGATTAATATATATAATAATCGACATCAGTCATGGGTGCTGATATTAAATGACCGTACATACTATTAACCGGCTTTTTCGTCCACAGCCGGATAATATTTGAGGCCGGGCAAGCCTGTACGATATTTGTGCCAGAGCCACACTCAAGAGTTCAAAGAGCCGCACTTTGCCGACCTCTGTCTGGGATAGCGATGGAACGTATGATAGCCGTTATAGCAAGCATGGCCTGGAAATCATCCATTCAACTACGTCGCAAAATAGTAGATACTAAACTTCAACCAAATCATCGTCATTCTCCTGCCCTTTTCCCAGTCACCCGGGGTCGGCGCAACATGTTTTCTCCTTCCATACTCCTCTATCATATACCATTTCTTCGCGCACTCCCCTCTTTACACATATCGTCTTTCACGCAATCCATCCATTTCTTCTTAGTCTACCTCTTCCTCTATATCCTTGCACATTCATAGTTAACACTCTCTTACCAACTTCATTTTCATTTTATCTCATCACATATTCATACCATCTGCATGCAATCGCCTTTCATCTTCAACTTTCAACTTCAACCAAATGTGAACATAAAATTATCTACCTACTTAATGTAACATTTGAAGTTTTCGTAAACATAATAGATATTTACATAAACCATTGTCTCGAATACTGCACAGTCATAACGTAGAATGTTAGGTACTTATAATTACAAAAATATACTGATTATATACTTTTCTAGGTGAAGCATTGAAAACAAACAGCACACAGGAAACACGGTCAGTTACGAGTCAATGTGTGCTCACACATATTAGAGATAATTACTGTTTACAATTTGTGCGGTGACTGTTGGAATAATTGTACAGGGCGTAAACGGACCGTTTTCATTGCTAAAGCCGACAATGAATAATAATAAAATAACAGCTAACTTAACATTAAAAAAAAAAGGTATCTAAATAGATCCAGCCGTTACGTTTTCTCAAAATGAGGAGAAAGTTTCGAAATCAGGGATATGTTGAATTAGTATTTATTAGTTCTTTAAACATTGTACCTGGCAAGAGTCAAAGCTTTATTTGCTAGTCATTTTATTTAATTGAATTACAATTATAACCCTTTTTAAGCTGTGTTTTGTGTATATTATTTAAATCGAAAGGCAAAAAACTCATAAACTGATAAGAAGGCAGCTTCATGAATCAGTAAAAAGATAACAAAAGAATAATACGAAAATAGTTTTACTTAAAAATTACTCAATAGACATAGCACACGAAAAAAAGTACATATTATTTTCTTTTTTTATTTATTGCTTAGGTCAGTGGATGAGCTCACAGCCCACCTGGTTGTTAAGTGGTCACTGAAGTCCATAGAAATCTACAACGTAAATGCGCCACCCACCTTCAGATATAAGTTCTAATGTTTCAGTATAGTTACAACGGCTGCCCCACCCTTCAAAACGAAACGCATTACTGCTTCAGGGCAATAATAAGTAGGGTGGTGGTACCTACCCGTAAGAATCACCATCCACCACCACCAGTAATTACGCAAATTATAATTTTGCGGGTTGGATTTTTATTACACGATGTTATTCCTTCACCGTGGAAGTCAATCGTGAACATTTCATAAGTAGGTACGTATTTCATTACAAAAATTTGTACCTGCCTGCGGGATTCGAACACCGTTGCATCGCTAGATGCGAATGCACCGGACGTCTTAACCTTTATGCCAAGATGACTTTAAGTGTGTTCAGTGTGAAAGCCTTGAGACTATGGAGTCGCTAGAAGTAATAGTGTTCTGTGCTATGGAGGGTAGAGGTAAGGAGAAACGTCTCTGTGTGTGAAAAAGTGTCCGTTAAAATTTAAAAAAATAAGGGTGGCGCTACATTACGAACCGGGTAAATTAAAAAAAAAGGCGCTCAAAGTTATTAGAAAAAGATAGAAAAATAGAAAAGAATAAAGAACTGTAAGCACTACAAAATCACAAAAAGTATTTTATTTAAAGCTGGAAAATGCAATCGATGTCTCCACGTTTTACCACAGGAATAATTTTAACGAATAATAAAGCGGAATTTATTTTACGAAATTAGTGTCATGCATGTTGAACTCAGTTTCACGAAAGTAGTTTCGATATATGCGAAAGTAATTTCGTTAAAAAATTAGTGTCGCGAAATCCACAGTATCGCAGTAACCATGGCGCCTTCAGCATCAAAGCTATATTTTGCTCTATTCAATGTAGCTAAAGAAATGCTCATATACCTATAAACTTAAAAAAAGACTATCTAGAAAAAAAAGACGTTGGTAGATTCGAGGATGGTTAACAAGAAGGCATTTAGGTGCAATGAAGGTAGTCTCTGAATTAGCAGATGAAGATCCTGAGAGTTATAAAAACTATTTTCTAATGAGTGAAGATTATTTTGCTTTTTTACTGTAGGTGTTTCGGATCCCAGAGACACCCTTGTCGCTGATATTCATTAATAAGATCTTTTTTTTTTCTGTACTCCATCGTTGGTTTGTAATTTTCAACGCTTGAAGCACGTCTGAACTAAAAATACACACGTCCGCACAGCGCAGGCCCTTTCGCGACATTAGTTCCACGTCGCGTCTACACTATGAAATTAGTTGCATGACACTAATTTCACCAAAAAATCGCGCAGGGCACGAACCTAATTGCATGCATGAAATTAATGCATGCATTACAAAAGTATTAAATTACACGTGAAACTGTACTTAACGAAAAATAATTTTGACGAAATTAGTTTGGAATACGTAAACATGTAAGGTCTTGTATATTACACTGTCACTAACTACTCTAGTCATTAAATATATTAAATTTTCTAACTCAGCATACTTCAGATAACAACTGCTCAATTTATATCATACCCTGTGCCTATGCTAGCGCTATTCTGGAGGATTTTTGAACTGATAAGTAGTGCTGAAAGTGGGATACTTTTTCAAGTTTCTCCCATATGAGACGGTTTTCCTTATCTCTAAAAAGTCCGTTATTTTAATTTTAAATATTTTATTTCTATTAAAACGTTTATGTTTACCTTGGTGATCTTTACTACCACAGCTATGCGATAGTAAATACTGCTAGCAACTTCTATAGGTATAAACTTAAAATCAGCTTATGATGTGGCCAAATTTACAGAATTGTTAAATGGTGATATTCTAGGGAGTATTATGATCCTCTAGAAGTAGTCACCACGAACTTATTTCTCCCCCGAAACTGTCATTAGTTAGTAGATTGCTGTTTTACAAAATAAATAAGTCGACGCACTCAAGCCTCCAGCTATGCATTTCGGTAACATAATATCGTGTGTGAAGTCTTTGGTCGTCCACCCACATATTGCAAAACAAGGACTGAAACAATGTTTGTAAATTGGTCAAACAAGAAAAACATACCGTATGTACCGTAAAATGGGGCGATTAGGGACAAATTCCAACTTTATGAGCAGTTTTAAGGTAGTTGTTGATGTATATAATGCTATATCAGGATCAAAATGATTGAGTCTTGGGGGCATCTTTGTTGTCTAATTTAAAATTATGCAACTAGCATTCCAGTTTAAGCAAAAAATGCAAAAATAGGTGTAATCCCTATTTACCCGAAAATTGCGGTTAATTGGGACGAAATGAGAAATTTGCTAGGGTTGGCACTACTTTTATTTTTATATATAGTTTTAATTTATTTATTTATTTAGTTGCACCAACAAAGTGATCATCAATAAAAAAAATTGAAAAACTGACAAAAGTACATGGCAGACATCACCTCAATTATAGGTGCAATCGACAGTGCTGATATTTCTATCTGGGTTAAGAGATTAGGTGTGTCGGTTATTCCATGGATTAATCAGATGAATACCCCCACTCTGAACAAATATTAAATATTTTATTATGTATTACTTAGACATTTTTGTCCACCTTGAGATTTCATTGATCTTGTTACATGTCTCTGCAAAATCGACTTACTTATATTAAATTGCTTATCTATTTCAACTAAAGACTTATTCCCAATTTCGCTTCGAATAAACCAGATTTTTACCAACAAATTTAAAAAATATTGTTATAACTACATAGACAACCCTACAAACCTGTACCTATTTATACTTAGGTCGTTTCCATTTCACGTATTCTCATCCCAATTGACCCCTTTTTCGTTGTTATTTGTACCTAACACGTCCCCAATATCCCCAAAAACAACAGATTTTTACATGTATTTTTATTTAATCAAATACATTAAAACCAATAACAACTGAGACTTACCTTTAATATATATGCTGGTTCAAACACTAAATAACGTTTATAAATCATAGTCGTCTTCTATTATGATCAAATAAATAAAAGAGAGCAAAGTTTCTAGCACTAAAATAATTACCACCACAGAAAGTTTATTTGAAACGCGATTTTTTATAATTAGCAGCTATTATCATGCATATTCAGAGTTGTTTTGTGAACTTTCAACATTCTACTATTAAACTACAAAAAAATGGAAGATTTTTCAACGAATATAAAACATATTGAGCGTCGAAAGATTTTCCCGGTTTTTTCCCGTTTCGCCTTTCAATCCCTAATCGCCCCATTTTACCGGTACCTACCTACTCCTTTTAAGGTCTACGCTCCTTTTCTACTGACGTTTGACATTTGACACTTGACAGTTAAAGCGTCTCAGAAACGCATTAGACCTACCATAGATTATACACTTAATATATAGACCTACTTTAAAGGTCTATGATTAGACCATAGATTATACACTTAATATATTAGAGGATTAGACCAAGTTTCTGTTTCTTATTATTAATAGTATTAATAAAATAAATTATTATCTGAATTCTAAATATCAAATTTTAAGTCTCACTATATAAGTACATACTTGAACTATTTTGTCAATAAATCTAAACGAATATCCTCATTAGAAAACCACATCAATGAACATGTCCTCCAGCCGTTCGAAATCATCAATATTAGATAAACCATTACGAAAAGGAAAAGGGGAGGTCTCTTTAGCCTTTTATGCCCTTTTATTTTCTGAAATTGTTCAGTATAGTCAGAATCGATCGCATTCGATACAAGATCTACAGTTTAAGTAAGTTTAATAAAAAAACAAAATTATATTCAATTAAGATTTCTGCGCATTTAGATGTAGGTAGTTAATTGTAAAATCAAAATCAAAATAAATTTGCCACTGAGTAAACCGCCTAATTATAACTTAATTCTATATATTGTGTTAATTATGTGACAAAACGAAACGTTGACTAAAATTCAGTGTAAGATAATAGAAGATGTATGTACTGAAACAATTGGTGAATTTATTACTGTTATTATTAACTTAGTTTAATTTCCAGATTGTCTGAAATCGGACAAGATGTGGGCACGAGACTGCTCGACTTATATTTCGTGAGAGAGAGAAATAGCAAACGTGAGATAAAACTGCTGAATATGTTACTGTTTATCAAGTCTACTTTATGGAAGGTTAGCTGAAGAGATGTTTGAATTTTATCTTCAGCTAGATGTGCCCTTTAAATAATGTAGTATTTTAGTATTTTATAGTCTTCTATCACTTCCTGAACCATGAGCAGGCTTTTCACAGAAAATCATGATAATCTGTTGCATTTCCAAGTAGAAGAACAAATTATGCATAATTTTTCTACACCTTTCTCCCTGATTGTGATATTCACATATGAGTTCTTACCACTACTTTGCAAACGCCTGTCATAAATCAACCTACCTTTACTGTGTGAAATAATGAGTCCATTAAAATAAGTATTAAATGTTTTGAGGGCGACAAAATTCACATTCTTGAATAGGATGTCGATGATGATCATAATGATTATGTATATTTGGATGGTTGTGGAAAGGTTGGTGCTGATCTAAGACAACAGGATGCATTCATTGCTAACTATAGAAGACTAAATGTTAAGATCAGAAAAATTATACATAGTGGACATAACTTAAACCTGTAAACTCTGGCACAAAATCTACTATGTTGGTGCAATACAATCAATACAATCCAACGTAACATCTACAACATACAAGATGAAAAATACATGAAGTAGCATTGACTAAATTAAGTTTATTTGCAGGTGCTTTTTGGTAAAGAAGCTGATAAACTGGAACATGCTAATGATGATGAAAGGACCTACTATATTATCGAAAAAGATGCTCTTGTAAGATATGTTATACATTTTTTTTTTTTATGTTACAATAACTTCAAAATAATTTGGCCAATTTTTTTTAATTTGAATCAACTATTATGTTTCTGGTACTTAAATACATTCTGATACAAAAGACTTTTATAAGCAAAAAACTTAGGTTCTTAACTAAACTGTCCATCATCCAATCCATAAAAAAAAATCATGAAAAGTCTATACACTGTTTTCATTGGAATTGCAGGTAAACAAGTTTATAAGTGTACCAAAAGACAAGGGTTCATTAAACTGTGCCATCTTCAATGCTGGCATCATTGAAGCTGTTTTAACTAGGAGCGGATTTGTAAGTTTAAAACTTAATTTTGTTAAATTCAATTTCAAGTAGATAGTAGTTTACGAAGCAGTCGCGTGTAGCATTAGAAGAATTGAGTAACTGTTAAAACAAATTGTACAATGAGTATTTTTTTTTATAAAAAAAAAGTTCTTCAACTCTAGGCATTGATTTTGTCAATGTCACAGTATACACAAAATAATAGGTGATTAGAGAAAACAAAAATCTAAATACAAATAAATTTGATTAGTTTTTCCATATGATAATCTGTGATTTTAAGAACAGCACAAACTCAAGCTAATTTTGAAACTTATATTCCAGCCAGCAAAGGTGACAGCACACTGGCACAAGGGAACAACATACATGGTCAAGTTCGATGATTCAGTAATCACCAGAGACAAAACATTGGATGATCGTTAACTTTTAAATTATACGGCTCTTTAAAGTCTATTTAAATGTAATTATAAGCTTTTAAAACTTGGTCTCATAATGCATTTTATTGAAGGTACATAATGTTTACCATCTTAGGCACTAATGAATACTGAAATAAAATTATATAAGCTATTAGATTACATGAGCCCCAGAACTCATGGTCTTCCTGACATAATATGATACATGATAGTACCACCACACTCACTCTCGTTCAGATCCACTTCATTGACTCACTGTCTCAGTTACAACGGAATAACGACTATTTAGTTCTTAGAGCAGAACACGTAACTGACACAACACATCGAAATAAACCTCCGCGTAAGAATTAGAGAAAGTTTCGCAGTGGCTGCACCAGAACTACTATGAGAGCAACAACGGTAACTTTTCGCCATTAGATAAGCTGTAAGCTCGTCTGCCTCCTAAAGGAATAAAATAAAGCGAAACCAAGTTAAAATTCTACTGCTGTATATGGAATGTATTTGTGGTGGTAGCTATCATGTATACTATACAAAGTATAGTAGTAGTATATAGTTTGTAAAAGGTCCTGAATCGCACTAACATATTCGCGAGACAAGCTTCTTCACCTGTTTTTTCCTTACATATTTGCCGATATCCTAAGTGTATTCCGGTACCTTACGGACGTGAGACGTAGGTGAGCCCACAGGCTCTACTTGAAAGAATTTGCTAATACTAACCCTAGCAAAGGCAGTACTTCGCAGAATTTGCCACCGGATTGTACTCTGAGATCTGGCGAGAAACTCGGTGGGCTGCGTCTTTGGGTTAGTTCGCTCGCCGAACTCTTCGTCGTAATCGACAAGTTTCGAAAAAGGCGTTTTCACCAATAGCATTTGCTCGATACTGCAGTTTGCCATTTCCCAGAAAAATTAATAAGTTTTTCAGTCGATCTCAGCTAGGAAGGTGAAGTTTGCTAACAACCGCCCAAAGGCAGCTATGTTGCGAGGGTTTCAAATCAAATCAAATCAAATGTTTGATGGCATCGCCATTATGCACTACAATCGATAGTGATCGATGTAGTGATCATGATGAAAGTGAATATTCATGTTGCGATGTCTATATGGGTTCAAAATATCACCAGGTGGATGAAGAACTCTTTCACTCGTCTATACAATAAAATTAAATGACGACTAAACTAGGTTAGCTAACAATGGCATTGGTTTTAAAAATACCACCTGAGAATTTCTGTGACACAAAAAGGACTGGTGGTAGGGCCTCTTGCGAGTCCGCACGGGTAGGTACCACCGCCCTGCCCATTTCTGCGGTGAAGCAGTAATGCGTTTCGGTTTGAAGGGTGGGACAGCCGCTTAACTATACTGAGAAGAGCTTATATCTCAAGATGGGTGGCTCATTTACCTTGTAGATGTCTATGGGCTCCAGTAACCACTTAACATCAGGTGGGCTGTGAGCTCGACCACACATCTAATTAATAAAAAAAAGGCTGGCTCACACTATTATTTAACAGGTGTGTAACACAATTTTCACATTTACCGAGTTACTGATATTTCAAGGCTGTAATAAGCGCCGTAATCACAGATAAACTCAAGACTCTAGGTACCTACGATCTTAGGAAGACAAATGTGTACTTTTGTAGTCTTTTGTTTGGTGTTGCTGCTGTTTCCCGGTGTTTTAATTGATAATATTCGTTTAAATTGCTGTTGACTTGCGCTACTGATTCGTGTTGGTGTTGGTATATATCTGTTGTGCCGTGAGTGTAAATATATTGTGTTTGTTATATTATTAAAAGGTAAGAATCATGGATGACCCGCACGATCCCGGGGGAGGTTATAAAGGACCACGTGCGCCCCACTCACAAAACTTTTCTTCTCAGATGGATATTGATCCACCCAATTCTAGAAAACGACCACCACAGTCTGACGAAAACATTCCCCCTAAAAAAACGATTACTAATCTCCGTCGATTCAGTCTACTTACACACATCCCGATTTTGTTGAACGTAAGACCCGATACTGTGAAGATGACATTGCCCCTTTTCTAGTTCACGTTAGTAAGACGGTAAGATGTGTCTGCTGGTCCCACCTTGAAACCCATCAAATTCGGACACTTTCTATTCAGAAACAGCATAAAAAATGTAATACAGGATGGTGTGAAACGCATTGGCCGCAACAGGGTTTCAGTGGAATTTAAATCTGCTGCTGCGGCTAAAGCTTTTCTAGAACACCCAGCACTTCAGCCGGCTAAATTTGAAGCGAACATCCCATCTTATAATGTTACACGAATGGGAATTGTGCGTGATGTTCCAGTAGAATGGACTTTAGAGGAGCTGGTCCAATCGGTAGAAGTTCCTGCTGGCTGCGGTGCAGTCATTAAAGCACGCCGCTTGAATAGGAAGAAAATAGAAAATAATGTCCCTACTTGGATACCTACCCAATCTGTAGTTTTAACTTTCTCTGGTCAAAAACTTCCAAATCGGATTTTCTGCTTTTTTACTTCTCTCCCAGTTGAAGTTTATGTCCTTCCCATTATCCAGTGCAACAAGTGCTGCCGATTCGGCCATATTTCAACGCAGTGCCGATCCGCCCCTCGCTGCTTTATTTGCTCCCAACCCCACGAAGGAATTACCTGCTCGAAGTCATCCCCTCTATGCCTGTTCTGTTCCGGCCCCCACTCTGCCACTGACACATCCTGCCCAGAGCACAGTCGACAAAAATCGATCAAATTAGTTATGTCACAGGAAAGCATCTCATATTTAGAAGCATCGGCTAGGTTCTCACAGATGAGAAGATCATTTGCAGATACTGCCCGAATGACTCAATCATTTCCGTCCATGTATCCTCCGACAATTCACACTGATCTCTCTCAGCCACTCCATTCCAATTCTCAGTCCTCTTCTTATAAGACTGTTAATATAGCCCCACGCCCTTATTCTGCTGCCCTAAGCCCAGGCTACGATAGAGAAGCCCACTGTCGTATATACTCCAGCCTCCACCACCCCCAATGGATGCGCTCTGTTATCCCCCAACCCCCCTCAACAAGAAAATCTACTAAAACTTCTCTTGTCCACCCTCATCAACATCATTTCGAAAATGAATGACTACTGGTGGTAGGACCTGTTATGAGTCCGCGCGGGTAGGTACCACCGCCCTCCCTATTTCTGCCGTGAAGCAATAATGCGTTTCGGTTTGAAGGGTGGGGCAGCCGTTGTAACTATACTGAGACCTTACAACTTATATCTCAAGGTGGGTGGCGCATTTACGTTGTAGATGTCTATGGGCTCCAGTAACCACTTAACAGCAGGTGGGCTGTGAGCTCGTCCATCCATAAAAGCAATTAAAAAAAAAAATATATTGCCCTACCGAACAACGTCTATCAAAAACTGATTCAGCTGATTTCGATTTTCAACAATGTTCCCAACAATCCTACAGTGGAATTGTCGCAGCATTAGATTAAAAAAAGCTGAACTGATTTTTCTCATATATAAGCATAACCCCTTGACTTTTGCTGTCCAGGAGTCACGCCTACTCCCGGGCTCCCGCTTCAGGGTTCCTGGTTTTGCGTGCCTCCGGGATGATAAGAACAACGGAAAATGCGGTAGCTGCATTTTAGTTTCGAGATCCATCCCATATTCCCAGATCACCCTCCCTCCACATGACAGTAACTGCTTCAATGTAGTGGCTGTTAGAGCCTTAGATATATCTTTTTTATCCGTTTATATACCTGATCCTAACATGTCCATCCTAACAAATCTATTCTCAATCATTGGTGCCCTCCCCCCTCCTGTTGCTGTATTGGGTGACTTTAACATCCACCACAGTTCATGGGGTTGTTATCAGAATGATTCCCTATCCTCCGCCTTCCTTGACCTAGTTGATGACCACAACCTCTGCATCCTCAATGACGGCTCCCCCACACGTAGAGTTCTTCCTGGCCAGAACCCAAAATCCGCTGTAGACCTTTCTCTATGCACTCCAGCCACCTCTTCGCGCCTCACATGGCTTACGCTGTGCAATACGCATGGTAGTGATCATTTCCCCATCCTTATGTCCTTTCCTGACTCCTCTAATTATATACTTCCTCCTCGCAACCCTCGACTTAAATTTAATTTGTCTAAGGCGGACTGGACCCTGTTCTCTCAGTCTGTTGACGCTCTTTTGGTTCATCTTTCCCCAGTCCCCCATGAGAACACCCATGCTGCTTACTCCATCTTTAGGAATGCTTTACTTTCAGCAGCAGAGACAGCGATTCCTACTAAAAACGCTTCTAGGGGTAAAATCCCATCACTTCCCTGGTGGGACTCTGACTGCTCTGATCTATGTAAACAACGTAAAGAAGCCGAGATGGA
>NW_021011677.1:0-14505 GCF_003987935.1 Bombyx mandarina | reverse complement strand
CCCAACCCCCCTCAACAAGAAAATCTACTAGAACTTCTCTTGTCCACCCTCATCAACATCATTTCGAAAATGAATGATGTAGCCCTACCGAACAACGTCTATCAAAAACTGACTCAGCTGATTTCGATTTTCAACAATGTTCCCAACAATCCTACAGTGGAATTGTCGCAGCATTAGATTAAAAAAAGCTGAACTGATTTTTCTCATAAATAAGCATAACCCCTTGATTTTTGCTGTCCAGGAGTCACGCCTACTCCCGGGCTCCCGCTTCAGGGTTCCTGGTTTTGCGTGCCTCCGGGATGATAAGAACAACGGAAAATGCGGTAGCTGCATTTTAGTTTCGAGATCCATCCCATATTCCCAGATCACCCTCCCTCCACATGACAGTAACTGCTTCAATGTAGTGGCTGTTAGAGCCTTAGATATATCTTTTTTATCCGTTTATATACCTGATCCTAACATGTCCATCCTAACAAATCTATTCTCAATCATTGGTGCCCTCCCCCCTCCTGTTGCTGTATTGGGTGACTTTAATATCCACCACAGTTCATGGGGTTGTTATCAGAATGATTCCCTATCCTCCGCCTTCCTTGACCTAGTTGATGACCACAACCTCTGCATCCTCAATGACAGCTCCCCCACACGTAGAGTTCTTCCTGGCCAGAACCCAAAATCCGCTGTAGACCTTTCTCTATGCACTCCAGCCACCTCTTCACGCCTCACATAGTTTACGCTATGCAATACGCATGGTAGTGATCATTTCCCCATCCTTATGTCCTTTCCTGACTCCTCTAATTATATACTCCCCCCTCGCAACCCTCGACTTAAATTTAATTTGTCTAAGGCGGACTGGACCCGGTTATCTCAGTCTGTTGACGCTCTTTCGGTTAATCTTCCCCCAGCCCTCCATGAGAACATCCATTCTGCTTACTCCATCTTTAGGAATGCTTTACTTTCAGCAGCAGAGACAGCGATT
This sequence comes from Bombyx mandarina, assembly GCF_003987935.1. Next base: position 13,529 of record NW_021011677.1, on the reverse strand, counting down.
CCTACTAAAAACGCTTCTAGGGGTAAAATCCCATCACTTCCCTGGTGGGACTCTGACTGCTCTGATCTATGTAAACAACGTAAAGAAGCCGAGAAGAAGTACGCGTTACACATGTCACCAGCTAATTACATAAGTTATAAAGAAGTAGCTGCAAGGACAGTCAGAACACTATCTGAACGAAAGAGACTGGGCTGGAACATGTTTTGTGAGTCTCTTTCTCCCAGTTCCCGCCCTTCTTTGGTCTGGAATAATGTCAAGAGATTTCGCGGATCCGTATCTGTAGACCACAATTCTTCTTCGAACGACCCATCGGTTTGGATCGATTCATTCTCATATCGACTTGCTCCCCCTTACGTTCCCACCTTAGCTGAGTCCTCTTCCCTTCCCCCTCCGCTTTCACCTACTCCTGATACTCTTGTGGCCCCTTTTTCTCCGGACGAACTCACTGCAGTTTTGGAGTCTCTTAAGGACTCGTCCCCGGGAATCGATGGAATACCTTATTCATTCATTGTCAAATGTAGCTTTACGTCCAAATTAATATTTCTAAACATATTAAATAATATTTATTCTTTAGGAATCCCTCCAGATGAATGGAAAACCCAAATAATCGTCCCTATCCTCAAGCCAGCAAAACCTAATAACGAGTCAAGTAGCTACCGTCCCATCGCCCTATCATGTACCATGAGCAAAATTTTAGAACATCTTGTTAAAAATAGATTGGAGTGGTTTGTGGAGAGTAGAGGCATCCTCCCTGCAAGTCAATTTGGCTTTAGGAAGGGATTGAGCACTATGGATAGCGTAGGTTGCCTTGCAACGGATATACGCATTGCTCTCTCTAAAAGAGAGTCCTTGGTCGGGGTTTTTCTTGACATTGCATCCGCATACGATAATGTCCTTCTTCCTGTACTCAGGCAAAAAATGCTCCAGCTGAGTATCCCAGAGAAGATGGTTAACTTCATATCTAATCTATTTTCATCTAGAGCCATTTTAATTTCTTGCCAAAATTCTTTACTTCCTCCTAGACTTCTATGGAAGGGCCTCCCTCAGGGATCAGTTTTAAGCCCTCTATTNTGGAGTACGCGTTACACATGTCTCCAGCTAATTACATAAGTTATAAAGAAGTAGCTGCAAGGACAGTCAGAACACTATCTGAACGAAAGAGACTGGGCTGGAACATGTTTTGTGAGTCTCTTTCTCCCAGTTCCCGCCCTTCTTTGGTCTGGAATAATGTCAGGAGATTTCGCGGATCCGTATCTGTAGACCACAATTCTTCTTCGAACGACCCATCGGTTTGGATCGATTCATTCTCATATCGACTTGCTCCCCCTTACGTTCCCACCTTAGCTGAGTCCTCTTCCCTTCCCCCTCCGCTTTCACCTACTCCTGATACTCTTGTGGCCCCTTTTTCTCCGGACGAACTCACTGCAGTTTTGGAGTCTCTTAAGGACTCGTCCCCGGGAATCGATGGAATACCTTATTCATTCATTGTCAAATGTAGCTTTACGTCCAAATTAATATTTCTAAACATATTAAATAATATTTATTCTTTAGGAATCCCTCCAGATGAATGGAAAACTCAAATAATCGTCCCTATCCTCAAGCCAGCAAAACCTAATAACGAGCCAAGTAGCTACCGTCCCATCGCCCTATCATGTACCATGAGCAAAATTTTAGAACACCTTGTTAAAAATAGATTGGAGTGGTTTGTGGAGAGTAGAGGCATCCTCCCTGCAAGTCAATTTGGCTTTAGGAAGGGATTGAGCACTATGGATAGCGTAGGTTGCCTTGCAACGGATATACGCATTGCTCTCTCTAAAAGAGTCCTTGGTTGGGGTTTTCTTTACATTGCATCCGCATACGATAATGTCCTTCTTCCTGTACTCAGGCAAAAAATGCTCCAGCTGAGTATCCCAGAGAAGATGGTTAACTTCATATCTAATCTATTTTCATCTAGAGCCATTTTAATTTCTTGCCAAAATTCTTTACTTCCTCCTAGACTTCTATGGAAGGGCCTCCCTCAGGGATCAGTTTTAAGCCCACTACTATACAACTTGTATACCTACAACCTAGAACTTTCGGTAAATTCATTCTGCAACGTACTACAATATGCGGATGATTTGGCTCTATACGTCTCAGCCAGGGACTTAGGGGATGCCTCTGCTCGCCTCAACTCCGCTATTAACTATCTCCATGACTGGTTAAGTAATCATGGTCTATCCCTTTCAGTTGAGAAGAGCAGTGTAGTGACATTTTCTCGCATGCGATCTATTCCCGACGTCATTGTCTCGTTTGATGGCAAAATATTCCCAGTGCGAAACTCAGTAAAATTTCTCGGAGTCGTTCTTGACTCGCGTATGACTGGTGTCCAACACATTAACCACATCATTAAAAAGTGCGAAAAGAACATCCATATTCTTCGCTCCCTGTCAGGCGTATGGTGGGGATCACACCCCTACACACAAAAACTGTTATATAACGCCTTGATTCGCAGCAATTTTGATTATGGCACTCACATTCTAGATTCTAGAACCTTGCAATAAGTCTGCCTTAACCTCCTTGGACAGGATCCAATCAAAGTGCCTACGTATCATAATCGGAGCAATGAAGTCTTCCCCCATCAACGCCCTTCAGGTTGAATGTGCAGAACCCCCCTTGCACTTGAGGAGACAAAACTTATCGGACAGATTCATTTACAAAAATTTTCAGCTTTCTAACCACCCCCTTATTTCAAAGTTACATACTCTTTCGGAACACATCTATTTCAACAATTACTGGAATCATAAGTCCCACCCATGCCTCTTCACCAGTTTTGTTAAGTTTATCAGCCTCCCCTGTCCCGTCTAGTAATGTAGGTTAAATCCATTATTCCTCACACCTTATAATGCAATTCTATACCGTCCGGACATTGTTCTAAATATCGGAATAAACAAAGATGACCCCGGTGCAAACGCCAAATTTAATTCTGTCGTCAATAGTAAATGGAACAGTTGGCATACTATGTTCACTGACGCATCAAAAATAAAAGCTGACGGCTGTGTAGGTTTCGCTGTTTGGATACCGGAGTACAAAATCATTTTAAACTTTAAGTGTCCCCCTCAAGCCTCGGTTTTTACAGGAGAGGCGCTAGCTATCCTTGAAGCCCTGATGTATATAGAATCACATAAGCTACACAACACGGTGATATTCACTGACTCTAGAAGCTGTCTACAGGCAATCCTTGCAAACCAACTCAGATCCGACTCCAGACATAGCGGTATAGTGGGTAATGAGGATGCTGATCAGTGTGCTAAGGATGCCACGACAATAGGTAGTGATATTCATTACACAACCTATGCATAAGATCTAACGTCTCTAGCCAACGCCGATCTTATATCGCGCTGGAATGAAGCGTGGAACCTTTCGAAACGCATTAAAGGTAAACATTACGCGGATGTTCAAGACTCGTTGCTCGTTCGGCCTTGGTTTTTTAAATACAGGAAAGCCAACAAGAGAGTCACGTCCACAATATGTAGGTTAAGATTAGGTCATGCTTGTACCCCGGTTCACCTAGCTAAAATAAGGGTCAAGGATAGCTCCCTCTGTGAGTGTGGGCTCGACGAGGTTTCAGCAGAACACATTTTCTTTAACTGCCCTAGAAGACCTTCCCTTTACGAAGTACTACCGGACTTATCCCCAGACCGACGAATTTCAAATCTTTGTTGAGCCTTGTACATACAACTTTTGTAAATATTTTATGTGAATATGTTCACCAGAATAACATTAGACTATAAGTTGTTTGTCCTTACAAATCTTCTGACAATCTGTTCTGTAACATATATATATATGTATGTATATGTATATATACATATATTGTTTGTCCTGTTTTAGGTAAGTAATTCGACAGTTGATTACTTTGTAAAATAATAATAATTAAAATTGATGTGACCTTGTGCAATCACGAAGCCCACCCAACAAAAAACAATCAAACCACACCAAAAGACATCTGAGCATAACCAAAACCACAGACTACAAAACTTGACTTTGGCGAAATCAAAAAGGACCGCCATTACAAAAGAAAATGAAATGGACAATGTAATGAGTTTTATGTAGCCATATTTATAGCTGATAACTTTAAAACAATTCACAGAGAAATGGGCGTTTATATTATTCTATGAGGGCTTTAAATGACTAAGCCAACTTGAAGAGCCTGTCTTTATAACGAAGCTCTCCTCTTCGGATCTTCTGTTCGCGCTCAGTACGATCATTCCATATCAAGACACCTAATGTGCACATAGGTACTATGATCGTTAAAATAGCAAACCTCGCTGTTCTAAAACACGGTTTGAAATATTCCACTTGACAGCTCTTCATTGACAAAAACCTTTGGATGGCCGGATCAAACTGAAATAATTTAATTATGATACTGAAATTATTTTATTATGATACTGAAACATTTTAATTATGATACTGAAATAATTTAATTATGAATTATTGAATTATTTTTGTTTACATAGCTCGTTAGAGGAAGAGAGGCTGCCCCAGAACAACTTGGCGTCGCTCGGTGGAGCAGGAGCTAGGGGTCTTGGGCATGACGTGGGAGGAGCTAGAACAGACTACCCAAGACCGATGTAAATGGTAAAATTTGATTCAAGCCCTACACCCCTAAGAGTAATAGGAAGGAATGATGATGATGATGATGATGAACATAACTCGTGAGGCAATATGGTTGTTGATATAATACTGCATCTATAGATTTGTCAAAAGTAACTACACTGGAATGTACTATTAAAAATTTTAAATATAATCAAAACTAAACATGTATTATTATAGCATTTTAAACGATGAAAAGAAATAGTGGGTGATATTGCCATATCTTGCCACACATCTCACATCTTTTATGACAGCAGGGTCATGATCATTATATTATTATGCAGTTTGTTGTTATTGATTAAACAACCATCCCAGTATAACAAGTATTTTCTAATATAGTCATTTCCAAAAGGATTCATACGCATAGGATACAAATAGTAGAGGATATTGGGATTTATTCAACACAGCTACCCACACCATGCAGACATGTGGGACATATGGATTATCAATATCCAGACACACTAGTTTCTTTGGAAACTTAGATCAGTTCTTCTGCCCATTGCACTATCAATACTAAGATCTACTAAGACTACAGTGGTAGTCATCTAAAGGCCACTTATCAAAGCTAGCTTTATGGCAAAATGTAATCACTTCATTATAGTATTGTAAATACTCTCTTTTCAGTGAAATTATATAATTTTGTTCCATGTTTTGTGAGACTACATCATCCAGTGTCAGCGAGTTTCCATATATGTACCATAGGCATCCGTTACATTAACAGGAGGTTGGTTGGTCATCTGGTAATATAGTGATCAAATATAAACAGATGACCAATAAAATAGTTACTTACAACATAACCAGCCTCTTGAGAGTGTTTACAAGGATCACTTTTTAGTTTCAGAAATTCCTGCCTAAATTTAGCTCTCCTTTCTATTTGTTTCAGAATTATTTTGCAATCAGTCTCTGAAAAACCATATCCAGACATTTTTGTAAAAACACAAGTTCAATGTTCTGTGTTGTAATTAAATCACTGAAATATGAAATGTATATAAGTCTATGAATTAAATACACTGACTTTTTCTTAAAAATGACAGTTTAACCTGACAGTAATATAAGAGCACTAAAGAGGTAAAGAATATAATACAAAACTTTAACATTATATTTATTATATATTTTCTATTGTGTACAAGTTCATCAGTGATTAAGCTAGCTTGAAGAGTCTGTCTTTGTAACGGAGCTCTCCACTGCGAATCTTCTGTTCACGCTGCGTTCTCTCGTTCCATATCAAGGTACCAAATGTAAACATGGGTACAACAATAACAAAAAATCCAAACAAACTAGTTCGCTTGTTTACGGTAAAATATTCAAACTGTGTTACTTTCATGGACAGAAACCTTTGCAATGCTGTGTCGAACTGTAAAAAAACAATATTAGTGCAATGGTAAACATAAACTTTAGGGAGAAAAAAAATTACGTAATTGAACACTTACAACATAACCAGCCTCCGAAGCGTTTTTCCAGGGGTTTGTTCTTTGTTTCAAGAACTCCCGTCTCATTTCAGCACGCCTTGAGGCTTGGGTTTTAATAAGGTTGAGTTCTGCATCAGATAAGCCGTAGTTATTTGCCATATTTACAGTCAATTACCGAATTTAATCGGCAATTCGTAATGAAAACTATCTGGACCTATTTTCATAGACTTATTTGATTGAGGCAAGTTTATAGGTTGGTTGGTAGTATGAAGTTTGAAGTACTTGACATTGACAGTACAATGTTTTTTTTATTCTTGATCAGCAGATGAACTTGCGGCTCACTTGGCATTAAGTGGTTCCGAAGCTCGCCCGACGAATAGACACAATCGAATTGAAACTTCGTTTTGAAGTACATCAATATTGATAATATAATATACAGCTTGGTTAAAAGAATGTGTTTAAAAAACAATCATTCACCTGGTGAAATAATGTGTTATATAATGAATTGTTAAAGTGTAATATGGAATCACTGTGGAAATATAATTTTTATTGTCAACTTATTATGGCCATAAGTACGGAATTTTCTATTGATATATGTGGAAATTGAAGAATGGACCTAGTTTCTTCGTATGTTAGTGTTGGATTTTGGTATTTGGTAATGCGACTCAGTGGCACACAATGCCGAATTATGCTGAAGCTTAATTGGAACGTGAATTAGTTTTCAAATGCATCAGCAGAGTGCGCTAAGTACAGTGTTGAAAAAAAATATTCATGGAGTTAGCAACCTCATTAATATATAAATAATGTGGTAAACAATAATAATTGGTTGAAAACTATTTACGGTTATTTTAAGTAATTTGGATTTTGATTATTTCATTACATTTTTTTTACCTTTTGAGTAATTTTTTAAAATGAGTTCCAAGAAAATTATATACTTTTTAATAGAATCATCTTATCCAGATGATAGTGATGACGATGATTTATCGAGTGCTCCGAGCTTAAATCAATCAATTATTTCATTATCAAGTGATATATTTATTGAAAATATATATGATAATGAAACAGATGAGTTATTTGAGCCATTAATAAAATATCTGATAACAGGCAGTACTTTTGAGAGTGCTCGATTGTGCGAAGCGTTACTGTAGTTGGAACATTCAACGTTGAGCATTATGCCGCATAATGCGCTCTAGTGCTGTAATTGGAAAACTACCTTTGTCATCCTTAAGTAAATAAAGCTTTTCCGTGACAGTAATGCGACACAGTAACTCTCTTAACATTACTGCCGTCGACAACCTTGACGCACAAGTAGCAATCTACCAATGCCTTTTCTGTTGAATCAAGCTATGTGGGCTTAATTTTATTGAATTTTATTGAAGATTGAAATAATTAAGAAAGAGGAGAGTGTTGAGATGAGGGCTGATGGAGGAGAATGGAATAGAAAAAATCGCTGTGCCGACTCCACCTGGTGGTACAAGGTAGAGACAAAAAAGTAAAAGACTAATGGTAGTATTTCAAAATTGTTCGTTGCATTTTTTTTAAATCTCATAAACCATAAAGAGTTTGTATTAGCTAACCATTATTATTAGTCGTGATATAAATATGTAGGCAATTACCTTAAAAATTCTCGTATTTCATCAATTTTGAGTTTTTTAATTTATCCTATTTAGAATTTAGAAAAAAATAAAAGTTTTTTTAAAAAGACGAGATTTTAAAATTTGACACTTAGCACCTTTAATACTTTAGCTTCTATTACAAGTACTGAAGTACGTAATAATTATTAATTATTTATACATAATGAATACTTTTATTTTGTATTATTTTTCTTAATTTCAATTTGTATGTATTTCCTAAGTTTCACTTTCTTTAATGCTTGGCCATTTCCTGTATCATTGACATGTCAAGCCTGGCAATACTGTCACTAGTTTGTCTTCCGGCAGCCATCTTTTTGGTTTCTCTTGTTGTCGTTGTCAGATCGGCGATTTAGTAAAAAGCCGCAAACATGGGTCGTATGCACGCTCCTGGGTAAATATATGTGTTATTAAGAGTGTAAAATTAGTTTTCAAGATGTGTAATAAGCATAAATTATACATTTCGTGTTTCGTATGATGAAAACATAACCTTTTAGTCGTGTTCACCACATGGCCTCAATGGATATGTGAAATTTTGATGTTTTCAGTAAGGGTATCTCCCAGTCGGCGCTGCCTTACCGCCGCAGTGTCCCTACCTGGTTGAAATTGACTGCCGACGATGTAAAGGAACAAATTTACAAACTTGGAAAGAAGGGTCTCACTCCCTCACAAATTGGTAAGTTATAATTCAACCAAGTATCAGCAATATTGAATATAAAATTTATTTAATGCATTCCGCCGAGCAGGTATGAATAAACGGCACAGTGGAAAATATGATCGACTTTTGTGCAAATAATTTCAAGGCTGATAGGCTTTCTCATAAATCTCCAATGTCCAAAGTTACATTACACCTAATTTGTAAAATTAATTAATAACTATGGGGCAAAATGAAAATGTATAAATATCTACTTTAATCCTGAAACCTATGTATTAGTAAATGGAACCATTATTAATGTATTCATAAATAATTGCTAATGTTAGGGAATACGCATATATAATATGTAATAATTCCATAATATTATAAGTTTGTTACAAAATGGCTGCTAGGATCTAGTTAACATGAATCAAACCTAAATGTTTACATCATCATGTTCATCATTCATCATACTAGATTGAAGGGAAACAGTGACAATGTCCTTTTGGAAAATATGGATTACTAACAAAATATAAGAAGCATAAAATCATCTCAAGCCCTCATCATCATTAACAGCCTATTTTAGTCTACTATTGGACAAACTCTTCATAAGGCATGATATGTGACCTGATCAAACCCTACCCTTTATTAAAAAACCATTATGCCAATGATATTTAAACTTCAAATACATATACTATTTATTAGTGACTACTCTATTAAGTCATATGCGATGTTCCTAGCCTTAGAACTGTTTAAAAAAGTTAGCACAATTACTATTCTCAATATATTTTTTATTTTACTGTGTAAGAACAGTGAAAGAGCTCACGGCTCAGCTAAAGTTAAATGCTTATCAGAATCCATGCTGTAAAGATATAAATGCTGTACTGCATCTGAAAGTTCAGATATGAGGTCAGTCTCGAGTTTATTGTAAATCAGCTGAGCCATATTTCAATGCTTGCTTGCATTGAGGTAGAAATGGCAGATTTTTTTATTCCTTAGATAGGTGGACGAGCTCACAGCCCACCTGGTGTTAAGTGGTTATTGGAGCCCATAGACATCGACAACGTAAATGCGCCAACCAACTTGAGATATAAGTTCTAAGGTCTCAAGTATAGTTACAACGGCTGCCCCACCCTTCAAACCAAAATGCATTACTACTTCACGGCAGAAATAGGCGGGGTGGTGTACCTACCCGCGCGGACTTATAAGAGGTCCTACCATCAGTAAACGTAAATGTAATAATCATGTTACCTACCTGAATAAGCTCACATTAGCTCCTGCAACAAGTTAAACTGTAGCTGTTACTACTCCACTCATGGAAATCTTGTCAAAGTTTCAAATATCAGTATTTCATCAATCATCATCATATTTAGATTTAAAACTCGAGGATCTTATATGTTATTTCTACATTAATTAGTAGAATGAGTGTGAGGTCCATCTGGTATGAAATGGTAAATGTAACAATGCTAAGCCTACCAACTCAAATTATAAAAATTTAGAGGGTTAATTCTGATAACTGCTCAACAAGATAATTTGTTTTTATAACAAATATTAAAATAAAAAAGGATAAAGCTCATAACAACCATATTTTTTATTTCCAGGTGTAATGCTGAGGGATTCACATGGAGTTGCCCAAGTAAGATTCGTAACTGGCAAAAAGATCCTCCGTATCATGAAGGCAATGGGTCTAGCTCCTGACTTACCGGAGGATCTTTACTACCTGATCAAGAAAGCTGTTGCAATGAGGAAGCACTTGGAACGCAACAGGAAAGACAAAGACAGCAAATTCAGGCTTATTTTAGTAGAGTCCAGGATTCACAGACTGGCCCGTTATTACAAAACTAAGAGTGTGCTTCCTCCTAACTGGAAATATGAGTCTAGCACTGCTTCAGCTCTTGTGGCTTAAGTTTTAATAAATAATTTAAAAAATAAATGGTCTATTTATTTTGTTCACCTAACTAAATCCAATTTAATCTGATTTCACAAGTTTTTCTTTTCCAATTGAGCTGTATTGTTTTACATTTAAGTGTTTATTAATAATATTTAATAAACATAGTTTATTCAGGGTTCAAATATGATTAGTAAATTATTGAAGAAAAACTTCAAATGATTCAATTGTTTATGTAGGTACCTTAATAAAAATTTCAACCTACCCCTGAAGTGATCCTTGTGCACACAGCCTTTGTGTAAATTGATGTCTACACTTTGTGAGCAACTAAAACATTAACATCCTTATATCAAAAAGCAACATTAAAAAAGTGTAGTCACTGTGATCAATCACTAGAATCAGTTTTGAACTACGTATACATTGCCTTGTATCTAAAAAAATTATCCCTACACTTTTCTCACTGCTGCTTGGATTTTGGAGCCATGGAAAAATCATTGCAGATAGAAACTAAAAAGTTTTGGCAACACATTACAGTATAACAGACACATTAGTTAACAATATTTAGGTCCTAATACTCTAGTAATGTTCGTGACATTTAGTGTCGATTTTCAAGCATGAAATGCTAAAAAAACATCAGTTTATTATTATTTATTTATTAATAATAAAATATCACAAGAAGGTTCAGTATAATAATTATATTCATTTAATTATAACAATAATGAATCAATTTCATTTTTGATGAAATTCCATACATACAGGTATTATTAAACATATGGATTCCAATTACTACCATCTTCAGGGTGTAGGCTGTTGGTAATCAATAACACTACATCAACGATCCACCAAATACCAAGCCCTCCTAGGGTCAAAAGTTTCCCCACAGCTGTTCCTGTTTGACCAAGACAAAATCTATCCATACCTAGGAATCCTAACAAGATGCTATAAATCAAGGTGGTCGTAAAGTAATGTCCAGAGTATCGCACACACGGGAAACCGTCACGCGGAAAGCTTCGACTGCCATAACATTCAATTCCATCCAAGGCTTTGCACTGAACTTTAGCTTTCTCAACTTGATCATATCGGACACCTCCAAATTTGACGCAACCATGGCCTGTGGCTTGCCGGGCGGTGTGATTCCCTTTATGGTCGATAGGTTCGTCGCAATCTAGGAATTCCAGCGGTAGATATGAACATTTAACTAAAGGACCGAGTGGCCTATATGGTTCTTTTGAAATTGGATCGCTTTCAGATTTTGCCTTAATTATCCCTGTTATAAACAATACTGTTACAGCTGTTGACTTTGTTATCAGTGCCATTATATCACCATAAACATTGTATTCAAATGTATTTCAACAAATAGAACTCACTATGTCAATATAACATTTTACGTCAATAAACATGCCAAAAAAACTAGGTACCATGACATGGGGTAAATTGGGATCCTGGGGTAAATTGGGACAAACCTGCGGAAGATTCTCAAAGTACCTGTAGCACGGAATCTACCTAATTTTGTTTATGTTAATATTTATCAATGTATAGAAGAAAAAGCAAGTTAACTATGGAAGTACTAAATATGAGTTAAGTTGGTCCCAAAAATTCGTCAAATTAAATTGAAAATAGTGGTTGAAAAGTGCGTTTTAAAACAGCTTAAAGAACTTTTAAAAAAAGTAATATTATCGTTGTTTTTTCAATAAGATCACAGTTTATATAAGTTTTTAATACACCTGGAAATACCACAACAAACGGTAAGTTGCAATATTCTTATTTTAAATACAATATTTCGACAAAATAAAAAATGTATATTTTTTCCTTTCTTTTTGGGGAAAATTGGGACGTATGTAGGGTAATTGGGAACGAGACTGGAAAACTTAGGGACGAGAAAACACAAAATTGGAACGCCAAAAGACAAAATAGGGATGGCTTGTTAGGGTTGTCACTGATATCTAATAATAGATTTTTTAGCCTATACTATCACTTAATTGCGTGATGTAAAGAAGGTTAATGTGTTTATCAGTTAGTTTATGTAAGTATTATAGGTAAAAGAAAAGTATATATATAATTACTTTTTTTTCGCGACATTTACCTTGTAATATCTGCCCGGTCGTATGTTCTTTATAGCAATAAAAAAAATTAAAAGTTAAAAGAACTCAAACGAATCAAAACTTTTGTTATTTCAGAATCTATTCACGCGTCGAATCATGATTTTGTTAACATTCAAAACGCACACACAAATAAAAACAGGCCTCAGATTTTAAATGTAACATTAATTAAAAATCCGAGATATCCAATTATGAGTGAGTGAATTAATTGAGTTTAGTTATTTAGCTTAGAAAGAATTTCTTTTATTTTTGTTATTATTGGCAGTAATCAGATAAAGCTGTTTTTTTATCTTATTCACCTGATATCTTACTCTTGCTCAAAGATTATTTTGAAAATGTTGATTAAATAAAATTGTATTATTGCATTTCCAGTCCTTTTGTTTTCTATTTTTTATTCTATTTTATCATTTTGTTTCAGAGTTGTGATTTTTAAGGAAATTAAATAATAATTTTCTAAAATATAACATGCACATACTTTTTTTGATCAATTTATTGTTGATTATCATTCACGTCACATCGCTTCGGAATAGAAACCAGCTTAATTTACACTATGTTGTGTATTGTGCTTAAATTATGGATTGTATTCATCATTTCGGTCCATATAAATAATTATATGGCACCTACCTATATATCGCAGTACTGCGAGTTGACAACCCTTACAAATATCCCAATTTAACCCTTAACCGTGTCAATTTACCCCGGACGCTGGGTAAATTGGGACGGCCATTATTTTACCGATTATTTCTTTAAAATTAATAATTATAATTATGTAACGGTTTTTATCACCTAGGTACGTTCAAGACTCAATTTATTTCTTTGGTTGAGCAGTGACTATTTAATTGGAACTATGTTAAAATTCAATCTGAAGTTCGATTTTGTCCCTATTTACCCCATTTTACGGTACCATAGACCTATACATAGATTAAACACTTATGGACCTATATACTGTCCGCGCGCGAGCTCCGATGATTTTTAAGGAATGTTGACGTAATGAGCTAGTGTTGTATTAGTCGATATTGCGCTATCGATACTAATACATCGGTTTGACTCTGATTCCTTGGGAAAAGGGACGCTGCTTGTTATGGGATGCAACCTGTAGCTGTACGTACGCGGCGTGTCATTTATCTGGGACCCGACAATGTGCGGGCTTTGCTGCTGAGGCGTCGGCTAAAACGAAGCATGCCAAGTACGATGCTCTGAAATCTACATACCTGTTTGTTCCAGTGGCAGTGGAAACGA
>NW_021011676.1:254745-297583 GCF_003987935.1 Bombyx mandarina | reverse complement strand
CCCCCCCCCCCCCCCCAAGTACAAATGTAGTGCAAGGAGGTCGCTTACTGACTTGTGTTGTGGTCCAGAGGCCGGTACCGCGAGAGGGACCGGAACGTGTACACCCGCAGCGGGAGGATCATCAAGGGGAGAGGAGTCTTTGTAAGTACGCTCCACCGGCTCCGCGCCCCCGCGGGCCCGCACCCGGGTGTGATGGGGGAGGCAAGTATGAAATTGCCGTTCTACTGTAATAGGTACTTCGAATTGACAAAGAACCTTCATGGTTTGATATTTTGAGTGCAACTTTTTTCAAACGGTACCTATGAGGTTCTTCTTTTAAAAAATGTGCAACATTCGATTTATCGACTTTCAGTTGTTTGTTGTATTCAGCTCAGACAAGAAAGATATGATACTTCGAAAATTCGAGTGATTTTTGAATACCAGATCCATCGATATATTACCACTAGATCCCGCGTAAAGGCGTCAAAAGTAACCAAACAAAACAGTGCTTAGATTCATATTAAGCACTGTTTTGCCGTCAGTGTCACGCCGACCGTCGAGTGGAACAATCCTAAAATGCGCTGTAAAAAGATGTAAAAAAACATGCTTATAAAGAGAAAACAACATGAAATTTAGTATTTTTGGTAAGTTTTATAATTTTTATTAACAGATAGTGATAAATATTTGAAATAAATCAGTTATTCTTACCAAATTAGTACTTCAAGAAATTAAATCCTATTATTTTGCTTCGCGGTTATTTCTTTCGCACACATAATAACAGTTACATGCAAGACAAGGATGAAATAGGCCTATTTCAGAACAAGTGTAGTGGAGTCACATTTTTTTTTATTTTTTTATTTTTTTTTATTGCTTAGATGAGTGGACGAGCTCACAGCCCACCTGGAGTTAAGTGGTTATACTGGAGCCCATAGACATCTACAGCGTATTTACGCTGCCATTTGCGCATTTGCGCCACCCACCTTGAGATATAACTTCTAAGGTCTCAAGTATAGTTACAACGGCTGCCCCACCCTTCAAACCGAAACGCATTACTGCTTCACGGCAGAAATAGGTGGGGTGGNGCGCCACCCACCTTGAGATATAACTTCTAAGGTCTCAAGTATAGTTACAACGGCTGCCCCACCCTTCAAACCGAAACGCATTACTGCTTCACGGCAGAAATAGGTGGGGTGGTGGTACCTACTCGTGCGGACTCACAAGAGGTCCTACAACCAGTAATTACGCAAATTATTTTGCGGGTTTGATTTTTATTACACGATGTTATTCGATCACCGTGGAAGTCAATTGTGAACATTTGTTAAGTACGTATTTCATTAGAAAAATTGGTACTCGCCTGGGATTCGATCACTCCGTGTACCGCTAGATCAGATACGAATGCAACAGACGTCTGTACAACGGACGGCGAAGTGAAATCTGGTGTGTTTTGTGCAGACCATTTTACCGAATCTGACATGTATTTAATATATAAAACAATTTGATGGGGATTATGTTGTTGTGATTTAAAAAGCTCTTATCCATTTTCCCCACCGATGTACAAGGTACAATATAGCTAACTCAGGTATAATGATCTATAGTTATACAATATTTGTTGTTAATCATAAGGAATTAAATTGAAAAAATTGAATGAATATGAATTAAAAAAAAAAAAAATACTCAAAATATTCTTACAAAAAAAGTATAAAGTGCAACTCCGTAATACTCTGTTCGGAGCAGTAAAGTCTTAATATCGTAAGTTTAAAAGGGCGTAAGTAAAATGCTATGCGTGTAAATTTTTGCTTTATTTTTAAGGATATAAGGTTAAATTTGGAATAAAGTTATTGTAAAAAACTTTTTTTTCTGTCATTCATGGCGTAAAGTCGTAAGTGAATGTTAAAATAATCTAAACTGCACTTTATTGCTTCGGGAAAAGGCATAGTTTAGGTTACAATTATTATATTATACATCGTTTTTCTCCACTTGATGGTATAGTCAGATCAGTTAGTCGATGCCATATTTGTGTTTGGTTTTTGTATGTGATGCGTTATCTAGTGGTAATATATCGATGACGAGATCCGACGCGGAACTAACGCTGCAGAAACAGCTCGTTTCATATTAGATGGCAGCAATGTATAGATAATTAATTATAGTAGATATTTTGTTTAAATAAATATGTTAAATGAAAAAATACGAATATCATTTTTTTCTGTACAAATCTACAATTTCATACTTTAACCCCTAATATTAGATCCTTACATATGAAATTAGCGTTTTGTCTTACTGACCACTTTGATCTAAAATATCTCCCCTTTGGTTAAGAATTACAAATTCAAATTTATAAATTCATTTAGTTGGTACATATGAATTTTGAAAACAGTCATTTGTTTTTTCCTCATTATTTTTTCCTTTGGCGTCGCTTATTACCGCACCATGGACAACATGAAGTATCGGTATATTTACGAGTACGCAGTGCTGCAGAAACAGCTCGAAGGATGAATGATGTGTCCGGCGTTGGAGCCGCAAAAGAAGCGCGGTACATTTTTAGTTTCAACGTTTTCGTTCTGGAAATTTCGATATTCAGAACCAACCCCATAGACGGTCGGAGTCCAATGTGGAAAATGAAGAATTATGGATTATTGTGGAAGCAAATCCATCACAAAGCACTTCAGAGATAACTGCAGGCTTCGGGGTAAATGATAAAACTGTATTAATCCATTTGAAGCAAATGCCTACCTATGAGATGGCAAAAGTGCATAGATAACAACGGTACATATTTTGATTAATTAAATTTATTTTACAAAAAAAAATTGACTTTATATTCCTTCGGTACAAAACGCCAATTTCATATGTAAGGAGCTAATATAAGTGTAGCCCCCGGCGGCTCAGGACGCGGTCTCTGTTGCAGCGGTACCGCACGCCGTCCCGCTCCCGCTCCCGCTCCCGCTCGCGCTCGGGCACGCCGCCGCACTGGCGCCAGGCGCAGCGCCGCATCATCAAGCTGTCCGAGTTCGAGGTGAGCAGAGCCGTCCACACTACACTTAATAAACTTATTCAATTATGTATCTTATTAGCATTCGCAAGTCGTCGTGGCCTAAAGGATAACACGTCCGGTGCATTCGTGTTGAAGCGATGCACCGGTGTTCGAATCCCGCAGGCGGGTACCAATTTTTCTGATGAAATACGTACTCAGCAATAAATGTTTACAATTGACTTCCACTGTGAAGGAATAACATCATGTAATAAAAATCAAACCCGCTAAATTATAATTTGCGTAATTACTGGCGGTAGGACCTCTTGTGAGTCCGCACGGGTAGGTACCACAACCCTGCCTGTTTCTACCGTGAAGCAGTAATGCGTTTCTGTTTGAAGGGCGGGGCAGTCGCTGTAACTATACTGAGACCTTAGAACTTATATCTCGAGGTGGGTGGCGCATTTACGTTGTAGATGTCTATGGGCTCCGGTAACCACTTAACACCAGGTGGGCTGTGACCTCATCCAGTCATTTAAGCAATAAATAAATAAAAAACAATGTATAATACAAGTTCGAAGGAGACGTGAGCGTGCCTGTGATTTAAACTTTACTTAATATGGTAAATAAAAAATAAAAAAATTCATAAAATCGTATTCTGATTCATTATATTATCATTTTGTCTGTTTCAAGGTTGAAATATATATTTTTTGTAACTTCTGAAAGGCTATATAGACAATATTTGGTCAGACAATATTCAAATAAATCTCATTTACATGTTATACATATTTAGCTCTCGAAACCCCATTATAATGGAAATAAATAAAGATGCTGGATTGCTCTGCGGAATTGTTTGAGATGATCCCACCATCTCGTTTGTACCATCGCACCGCCCGCCACCGGAGTACAGTTCATCCATACTATTTAGAACCACTGCGTTTATCCACAGTGCGAGATCTTTTCTGCCACGTACCATCCGGCTATGGAATGAACTCCCCTCCACGGTGTTTCCCGAGCGCTATGACATGTCCTTCTTCAAACGAGGCTTGTGGAGAGTACTTAACAGTAGGCAGCGGTATGAGTGCGTAAATCAACCGCGACCATTCACGTCCACGTTACGCTCAGACTGGCAACGATGAGCGCTCGTGAGTCTACGTAATGTAACGCCACGTGCGCGTGCGCCGGCGCAATTAATGATTGCAATTGTGTGTCAGCGCGCCGAGGGGGAGCGAGCCCAGCGCGAGCAGCGCGCGGCGCGCCGGGAGCGGCCCGCCCGCGCCGACACCGGTGCGTGTTCACTCTGTTTATTTACAAATCATGCCTTTTATATAATCTATGCTTGACTTCAATTTCACAAGTCAGACGAGTCTTGTTACTTTAAATATTGACAGAGAAATAAAAATAACTTACCATCAAAACATGATCTCCTGCGGTCCCCTTTCTTGATGAACGCATCACGTGACCACCGCTGGAGACCGCTCGAGACGTAGACTTCAACCCTCATGATACACTCTCTAATCTAATGATTCTCTATCACATTATTTGTGTTGCCCATTTAATAGTTAATTAGTATAGTCGGTGTTCTCGTGTGGGACTCCTGGGACTGCACGACGCTAACTTTGTATTTAATGTTCGTGGCACAGAGGAGGGCGGCACCCCCGAGCGCCCCGCCCCCCACCCCGCTCACCACCCCGCGCCCCACCCCGCGCCCAAGGGAGGAGCCGCCGGTCAGTTGCATATCATTCTACATTTCTTTCTACCCAACTAATTTGCTTTTGTTTATATATTAATAAATTATAGTCATTCGTATTTCAAAAAAGACAAACTAAATAAAATATATGAATACTGAAATTATTATAAGTAATTTATTTATTTAAGGATTACCAACAGGGTTTACATTAAGACATAAAATAACATTGACATGTATAGAACAATTGCTAACTGCAATTCTAATTAGAGGCAATCACAGCATGCATTACATTAATATATCGACAGAGATTTAACAATAATAATAATAAAAAAATATTGGAATTATTATATGGTAAAACAAATATAGTTAATTGAATGTGTCATGTGCAGACGCGAGCGGCGAGCGCGTGGACTACAACGCGCTGGACTTCGAAGCGGACACCGAGCACGACGGTCAGTGCCGCCGCCGCTACTCCGCGCCCCCCCGCTACCCCCCACCCACACAACATCTAATGTTACGATTTCTCGTGAGCAGATGAACATAACTTCCGGAAACGCAAAAATGAAGGCTCCCCGACGAGGACGTCCTCCCGGGCAGAGAAACTCGCCCTGGCGCTCGGAGTCAACCCCAAGCACGGGGAGGACAGGTCGGTAGCCCTTCTGTCACCTCAAGAACTATATATACCGGGATCTAGTGGGACGAGGGCAAGAAACAAAAAATAACATGAATGTTTTCCAGCCGCGACAGCTACCGCCCCCCGCGCGACGCCCGGCGCGACCTCCCCCCGCGCCTCCCCTCCGCCGTGACCCCCGCGCCCCCCGCCGCGCCCCCGGACCCCGCCGCGCCCTACGACCCCGTCACGCTGCTGCGCTACTCGCTGCACAGGGACAGGAAGGCAACCGACACCAGGTCATTATTTATCATAACTATGTGACAGTATTTTGAAGCGGAGTACGGGAGGAACTGTGCTGCGACCTCGGCGCTCAGACAGCAGCTCTCGGCGCGGACCGAGCGTCGGACGAGAAGCCAGGGGAGTCGTTTAGTGGGGGACCTTTATCTGGGCAGTCTCAAGTACATCACGCGCCCCCCTCCGCTGTAATAATGTTCACGTCTTGTCGACGTGCCGCGGGCCTGAGATGCTGACGGGCATGTACCGGCGAGAGCTCCCACGGGAAGGTGGCCCCGCCCTGTCTCTTTCTACCGCGAATTGATCATTGTTCGCTATTTGACGAGTGAGCCAGTCGCTACACCGGACAACGAGCCGTCCGGGACAGCGCACGCTACGGCAAAATCAACTTTAAATAAATAAATAATAAAATAAAGAAGTAAAGTTCTATTTTTGAGAGACCTTCAACGGTTTGTTTAAATTGAATCTATTACAATATGCTTGTGTTTTTTAAATCGAAAATTAAAATACGGTAGTTAATTTATTATTATTATAATAAAGTTACAATTTATAGGAAAGAAGAGCTCGAGCGAGCTGAGCGCCGCGACAAGGACGACAAAACTGACCGCCACAAGAGCGACAGAGACGACAAGCATCGCAAGCGTTCCGAGTCCAGGGGACGCGACCGCAGGCCGAGCGACGGGGACCGGCGCAGGACCCCCGACCGGGAACACAGGGGCCGGGGGGACAGGGACAGGGCGCGGGACCGGAGGCGGCGGTCGCGCTCCGACGACAGGTTCGGTACTACGAGTCAGGTTGCAAGCATCCCGCACAGCGACGGCAGCGCGCCGCCCGGCCCGGCCACAGCACCCAGTGCCGACTGCGCCGCACTGCTCTTATTCAAATATAAGCGACCTAAATCCTTATAGTTATTATCATTTACATTTAGCTTAGAGAACGACTGTCGTGGCGTGGCTTGTCGTGTCGCGGCGTGGCGTTACGTCGCCGGTCCTTCGTGCTACATTACGTACCTGTCACTTGACTGCTGATGACTCCGTATGTTTCAGGTCCAGCTCCCCCCGACAGCGCCATCGCAAGAGGTCCAGAGAGGCGCCCGGCTCCGACGCCGCCCGCCCGGACGACAAGCGGAAGGTGAGTACCGTCCCGGCGGGGGGGGACAGGGGGGCGGGGGCCGCAGTGCTGTCTCACGGTGACCGTTGCTCCCCGCAGGAGGACGAGCGGAACGAGGCGCGCAAGGAGCTCATGGAGATCGTCCGTCTCATCAAGTCTCGACAAAAGAACAGGGAGAACAAGGCGTCCGCAGGTACGGGCCCGCTCCTCCACGCTGGTATTCGTTAAATAAGTAGAATCTATAAACATTAACATATTAAATGTTTTGATTTCTAGTGAGTAAAGACAAGGAAGCCGGCGAGTCTTCCGGCTCGGAGCCCGAGGCGTCGCCCCGCGCCCCCGCCCGCGCCCCGCCCCGCGTGTAGCTGCACCAACACGTCACTCTACATAAATATGGCCGATGCAATATACAAAAGTTATATCAATGAGGCGCCAGATCCTAACACCAATTCAATAAATTCACTGACAAGTAATCGGTTAAACAAGGTTCCGTAACAAATGATCACGTTGCCGGAGCGCCGCCCGCCCGCGCCGCCGCGCAACCTCGCAACCTCATGTCGCGTCGCGTCGTGCCGCATCGTGCCGCGTGGTGCTGCGTCGTGTCGCGTAATGCTGCGTCGTGCCGCATCGTGCCGCGTGGTGCTGCGTCGTGCCGCGTCGTGCCGCGTGGTGCCGCATCGTGCCGCGTGGTGCCGCGTCGTGTCGCGTAATGCTGCGTCGTGCCGCATCGTGCCGCGTGGTGCTGCGTCGTGCCGCGTGGTGCCGCGAGATGCCGCGTCGTGCCGCGTGGTGCTGCGTCGTGCCGCGTCGTGCTGTCGCGTTAAATTTTAAAATATTTGTTGTTGTTATGACTCGTCGTTTCACAATTTTATCAATATACACTTTGTAACTTTACCCGATTTAATTACCACTTGGTAATTAAATCGTTTTTCCTCGTGCATTTCAATCGAAGTTTGCGTGCCAATTTATAAGTATAATTATTATTCACCTATTTGTTTAACATAAGCTCCTGCAACCCGGGTATACCATATTTTGGTTAAGTTAAAAATTGTGCATGATAGGTTGGAGTGCGCTGCGGTAAACTTCAGTTCAAATAATTTCCCCGTAAAACGAGTGACGTCATTGTATAAGACTCCAGTTCCTTCGAGAACATTGTTTGTTAATTAAATCATTTTATTAAGTAATTCGCGTTAAGAATGCTGTTAATGAAGTGCTGACCAATAAACTAAGAACAGCTTTCAATTTTGTTCATTTATCGGTAGGATTAAACTAAAATCGTGGTGGAACTCCGAGAGCACGCTTCCGTTTTTTTTAAATATCCATAATGAATTCAAAATAATGTATGTTTGTGTTGAATGTTTTATGACAATAGTTAAAGTTAGTTTGGTGACATTTAATACATAGTTCTGTGTGACCTTAGTGTGACTAATTATAGATACATGCATGTGTTAACTGAACTCACGCGACAGAAGTGAAACTTCTCTACGAAGGCCGAGCCCCGCGGCGCTCCACAACACACATTTGCGCGGCACACGATAGTAAAGCGGATGTCCCCCCCCCCCGTCTGTACGTGCAGTCGAGAAGTGTCACTTCACATAGTCCGCGGCGGCGGGGGGAATGTTCATGAAAGGTTGAACGGTTGCTCTGTGCTCAGTTTAACATTGGTGAGTGTCGAGTGTATCGGAGCGCCCTCCCGCGGAGCTCGCTGTCCTGTTCAATAAACTTGATGAACTCTGAAACGTGTTTAATTTATACTCGTGACCCCGGGCGACCCCGGCCGCGGGCTCGTCCTCTGCCTCGTGCTTATCCTTGTGCTACACTTTTAAAACGAAGACATCACATTGAAGTCAATAAATTACAGAAAGAAATCTCTTCATTCACAAGTAAGATTATAAATAAATTTGTAATTAGATTTTCCTCATAAGTTTTTAAGAAATTGCTGGGAATAATTACTGAGAGATCAATTATTTTTTGGTCGGAGGTGCTAAATGTGTGCTAGGATGCTATTGTTGCGTTTGAACCTGAGGAGATACTAAGGTCCACAGTCGCGTGTCCACTGACAAGTGAGTGCCGCGGCGGGCGGCGCGGGGCTCGTACCGTGAATGTCTTTTCTTTTTCCCTACCTACACTGATAGCCTTGAGAGGCTATTTCAGCTTCTCCTTGACGTATAGGTGAGCTCACAGGACTCAAACCGGAGTGTTACTAACACTGGGCCTAGCAAGAGCAGTGCTTCGCAGAATCTACCACCGGAGAGAATGTCGCTGTTGCATACTCCCATTAAAAGATCCACTTCCTTTTTTACATCGTCAATGTAAGTCGTCGTGGCCTAAAGCATAAGACGTCCGTCCGGTGCATTCGTATCGACCGATGCACCGGTGTTCGAATCCCGCAGGCGGGTACCAATTTTTCTAATGAAATACGTACTTAACAAAATGTCATCAATTAACTTCCACGGTGAAGGAATAACATCGTGTAATAAAAATCAAATCCGCAAAAATTGTAATTTGCGTAATTACTGGTGGTAGGTCCTCTTGTGAGTCCGCACGGGTATATACCACTACCCCGCCTATTTCTGCAAGCAGTAATGCGTTTCGGTTTGAAGGATGGGGCAGCCGTTGTAACTATACTGAAACCTTACAACCAGAGACGTCTTAAACTAGGCAGGGACCCTTGGGCACACAAGAATTTGAGGCCCTTTTGGAAAGTAAAAAAAGCGAATTATAATAACATTTTTTTACTGAGTACGAGGGCGGCACTGAAAATTTCGGGAATTAACGAAGTGACACAACATTACTATTTAAAAATGTATTTATTGCTTTTCGAAGTATTCTCCGAGAAATTTGACACATTTTTCCATACGATGGAACCAATCATTGAAAAAACCATTCCATTCGGAAGTTGGGGTCTCCAAAATGGCCGTTTTGTAGGCGTCGACAGCTTCTTCAGGTGATGAAAATCTCTGTCCACGCAATTTATTCTTTATTTTAGGGAAAGTATAGAAATCATTAGGGCTTAGGTCGGGGCTGTACGGCGGATGGTCTAATAATTCTATGTGTTCTTGCTCTAAAAACTCTTGTTCTGTGCGCGGTGTGAGAACTCGCATTGTCGTGATGGAGGATGATGCGGCGGTTGCAGTTCTCTTTACGGAGTTCAGAAACGACCTGTGGCAAACAAATGCTAGCATACCATTTTGCATTAACCGTTCTTTGACCCTCAAGAGGAATAGTCGTAACATGGCCGGTTTTGGAGACAAACGTGGCCACCATTTTTTTGCAACACTCCGTAAACGAACAATTTTTGTTAGCTTTAACTCATTTTCGAACACCCAAACTCGTGACTGGTTTTTTGTTTCGGGTTCGTACGCGTATATCCAGGATTCGTCACCTGATACAATGTTGTATACAGCATTTGAGGATCCTGCGTGGAATCTTTCGAGAGTTCTGACGCACCAAGTAACGCGAGCCGCTTTTTGCTCTTCACAGAGCGAATGCGGTATCCATCGGGAAAACAACTTTTTTACACCTAATTGTTCATGCAAGATTATTTGTATTTGACTCATGCCAATGTCTAAAGTTGCCTGAATTTCGCGGTATGTCACATGTCGATCTTCCTCAATCAGCTTACGCACAGCATCAACGTTTTCTTGGGTGACTGCAGTTTTTGGACGACCTTGACGGGGATCATCACTGAGCTTGACACGTCCACGTTGAAACTCAGCAAACCAGCGATAAATTGTGGTTTTGGATGGGGCTTCATCACCAAATGCAGAAATCATCCGGTCAACACACTGTTTTTGTGTTAAACCACTTCGAAAGTCATAATAAATCATCGCTCTTGAATTTTCTCGAGTCAATTCCATTTTCTCAACGACTAAACAAGTTTGACAAAACCTCGTGAGAAGACAGAGAATCTTTTTTTAAATAAATAAATGGTATTCGAGGTTTTAAACCAAGGAGTTTTCAATTAAAATGATTTTAATATGACAGGAACAGTGGAAATATTCCATTCCCGATACTTTTAATGCAGCCTAGTATGACCATTTATTATAGGTAATCAAATACAGTATGATATAATATTATGTCATTAATGATATTAGAATGCTGCTGGTTTTTTGTCGATAACGGTTTCTTTTGGGATTTCTGTTGAGCAAAATCTTTTATTATAGGCATAGTATATGCCTTGTAAATACCTTCTGATTACTGATTTGTGAAAAAAGTGTAATGTACCTGACAAAAATGTTTTGAGAATAAACGTGTGACAGAAATTGTCGGTCTTTCGGGGCCCCCTGAGAATGGGGGCCCTGGGCACGGGCCCCGTGTGCCCTTATGGTAGAGACGGTATTGCTTACAACTTATATCTCAAGGTGGGTGGCGCATTTACGTTGTAGATGTTTTTTTTTTTCCTACCTAAGCTGATAGCCTTGAGAGGCTATATCAGCGTCGCCTTAACTAGTAGGTGAGCTCACGGGGCTCAAGCCTGATGACGTTGCTAACACGAACCCTAGCAAGAGCCGTGTTTCGCAGAATCTACCACCGGATCGGAAACGCGACCCACTGAGAAGATCCGGCGAGAAATTCAGTGGGCTGTGTCTGAGGGTTAATTTACTCGTCGAGCCCTTCGTCGTAAGCGACGGGTTCAACAAGAACGATGACTGGTGCTTGAGGTACCTAAAAGCACCGTTAATAGATCCGGAGGGTCGGGGACCCTTCGGTCCACAGGATCGGGTATGTAATTACCGGCGGCCACGAGAAGAGAGTTCTCATGTCGCGCCGCTTTATCGAAGTGCGTTGTAGATGTCTATGGGCTCCAGTAACCACTTAACACCAGGTGGGCTGTGAGCTCGTCCACCAACCTAAGCAATAAAAAAAAATAACATTCATTCATTTTAGGTATAGTCAAAATTCTCCAAGGTATCAAGGCTTGTATTTGTAAGTAATATTTATGATTATAAACTACATGCAATGTACAAGAGAATGTATGTATAGAAATATTTCCACCAAACATATGATACTACAACATATAAAGGACGACATAACGGCAGTTGAGTCCGACGAACATAGTTATGTTAGCGTCGCCGCACATGCACAAAACGCCGCCACCGGCATATTTCCCGCAATTTTCATACATTTTACATGTAGCCTTGGCGGCCACCGGCGCCAACCGTATTCGCCGAGTCCACAGACTCGTTCTACGATATAGATAATAAAAATACTCCAAATTTTACAATCCGTTTCTTAATGTTAGAGTGGGATCACCGTCGTCCCTGAGCGCTGTGAGGCACACAACGTTCCTATCGAAACCATTTAATATGAATAACAATAATTAAATTAATTACTATATCAAATACTAGCTTATAATTCGGGCGTCAAGAAAACTGATGAACAATATGATGTTGTTTTCTGTTGACGTCAGTGGTGTAGGGTGGGCAGCTTATGGTCTCCGGAACAGCTCGACGCGCCGACCATAGGGAATAATAATACACTGAAGCTGACCAGGTTCACTCAGAGAGGTCAAATCCAGGCACGATAAAATTAATTAAAAAGTCAAGCTCCAACAGCCTCTCAGAATTAAATAATCTGGATTAGTCGTTCGGAATGAGTAGGGTATATTTTATGGTACACACAGAGGGCACATACAGATGATACGTACAGTGTGTTCAACTAGCAATTGGCTATTGCATAATACACAATACATTTTTCCTACAATATATGTACTTACTACATTTTAAAACAGATTATATAGCAATAAAAACCTTCCGCATTTAGTAGGAAGCAATAATGCAATTTTGGAGGAAGCTAGCACGAGAAAGAGATATATAATTTTCCCTAAGTCTTGCTCCAGCACTCCAACAAAAGTGGAGGTCGCGCGAAGAATGGACGGATTAGGATACCGAATTAAAATAATAGTCAAAATACAGATTAGTGCTCAACATTTTTATCTTGAACAAATTTTCCTTTTTTAAGTTGCTGGTTACTTCAAACTTAGTAATTAGAAGTTTAGCTTGCCAATTTAGATGTAAATATAACTTTTTGTTGAAGTCAATATTGTATACTTATATTTTAATAGTAATTGCAAATTTCGATCCCTGAAGTCATGAGTGTCCTTCAATGTCTTCAGGGATTACATCCAGGTCTCTATTGTGGTTTCTTTGGTTTTCGCTATTTGTAGACAAAATAAAATACATCTACGTCGTAATCTCGCGTTTTTTACTGTCAATGTATTATTTCTGAGGCTTCGAATACTTAAAAGTCTTCTTGGTCACGATCGACTGAAGTGTTACAATCAATTAGGATACCTTCGGCCCACTTTTATCTCGAAACCTTAATAATAAACTTCTGGCTAAAGTTACAATGTAAGTTGTTCTTCGATTGGCCCAGGACCCACTTGCAAGCGTCATTTACTGTTTTGTGAAAACCGAGCATGCGTCCTGTAATATTTTGGGTTCTCCTGACACAGAAAATGGCTTCATGATTGACGAAGAAGCGAGTAAAACTGGAATAGGTGTATTGTCTCAACGAAGAAGAGATCACTGTGTAACAACAAGAGAGCTACTTGCTGCGGTAAAGTTATTGCAGAATTTTAGTAAATACAGAGGTAGTTGTTAGGACGAAGTTTTCATTTGAGGATTAAACATGTCGCGTTAAAGTAGCCTCTGCAATTTAAGTACCCGAAATATCAAGCAGCAAGATTGATAAGTGCTACAGGAATTCGATTTCGTTATTGAGCATCGCAGTGGAAGATCTCACACAGACCCACTGTCAAAAAGATCTTGCGTTGAGAACTGTGAGCACTGCGTTAGATTGAAGACTGTGCCCATGCGGATGTAGGAGAACGGACCTTAGCGGTGAATGGAAGGGAGCCTTAAAGTAAGCTCAGAAAAATAATGCGGATATCAAACGAATCCTCGAGTGGCTTAAAACTAATGTACGTGAGCGATGTTGCAGCTGTGAGCTCAACTACAAAAGATTGAGCACAGTGCAACAGTTTGGTCATCCAAGAGGCAAACGTAGAAAAGGTACACTGAAATTGTACAAAGTACGGGGCAACTCCGTGGGAACGAATCGCACTGGGCGTCGCCGGCCCTTTAAACGGAAGTAAATATACTTTCAGTGTTCTTTTTAATACTGGGTTAAAACTTAATTTAAATATCATCACTCTCTCTGGAGAATAATGAATGCATAGGCATAGGCATGCTTTAAGCCCCGACACTTACACTGCCATAATAATAAACACAAAATAGTTCGACAAATTATGGCAAAATAAATAACAATAAAAGAAACAATTGTGTAAGTTTTGATTTCGATTAAAGATTGAAGTGTAAATTAACGAAGGGTGCAAAAGAAAACTTTTTGGCGCAATCGAAGCTTGTTGCCAAGTTTTCTCAGTTAAAATGACACACGGACGTCGGCAAATACACAAATTTAAATTTTTAGCGGCGCATGGGCATTTACGAAGATGTCGTTTATACTTTGTTTTCAAAGTTAATTATATATAATAATAAACTGAATTAAAGAAAAAAAAACCCGAATAACATTCAAGGTAATGTTTTACTGAAGGCTTAACTTACCCCGATTGACTGTATTGGGAGACATTTGAATATTGTGCTAACTACCAGCCAGTCTTCTTCTTCTTCTCGCATCGGTTTTCTCAATGCTGAGGGTTGTCACCACCTCCTCGCAACAAGAGTTTATTGTGAATCACTACGCCATTTGTTCCTATCTGCCGCCGAGTGTAGAGCATCGTGAACTGAGGTTTTTTTTTTTTTTTATGTTTGAANGATGGTGGATCAGATTCAGCCAGGCTGATGCCCAGCGTGTGCCAATCCACCACAGTCCTCGTGACGGGAACGGAGTCGGGAGCGCGACCGAGCTTCATAACGACGGGACGGTGGTCTGAATCTAACTCTGAAACTACTTCGATCGAGTGTAAGCTCAGAGTTACGTTTTTTAATAACGCTATGTCGAGTATATCCGGGAGAACTGAGGTGTCGAGAATAGTGTGGATCAGTGTGCTTGGTGCGAGTTTCTTAGCGTTCTCCATAGCGTAAAAGTTAAGCCAATTTTGTATACAGTTGGAACAGCGCCCCTAGCGGCAAACGTACGCAAACGATCCCATTCCATACAAATATGAGCTAACTTTTACGATATCGAGAACGTTAAAAAACTCGCACTAAGCACACTGGTCAGTCTAACGTGTCGGGCCTCTACCTCGTGGTCTTTTTCCGTCCACTTTGCCAGTGACCATTAGCTTCTTCCAGTTGCCGTCATCGTTTCTGGCAATGTGGACAAAGTATTCCAGAACTCTACGTAAGCAGATGGTAGAAAGCCTCGTCTCTAGTTCTTGGAGGATCGATACGTTGGTGCGACGTGATTTCAAGGGATTTCCTAGCATCTTTCACCAGCACCACATCTCAAATGCATCAATACGGTCGGGATCGGCTTTCTTCGGGGTCCAGGTCTTTGCGCCCTGAAGAAAGCCGATCTAACAGCCAGTAGCTAGCAATATTGAAAACAGCCATTTTTCCATTCAAATTATTTCTAGACTGTTACATTTCATTTAACACAGAACGAACTAACGGTATCTGGAGATCTGGCAGTTTGTTTAACTTGGGTTTTCATGTGGGTTGATTTCACAACAAGAGGATCCCGAGTGTTAGATAGGCGCTAACCATCTTCTGCTTTAAAGTTGGGAGGTTTTTATTTCATTACAATGGTCTGGCGC
Organism: Bombyx mandarina; assembly: GCF_003987935.1. The sequence goes on along the minus strand of NW_021011676.1, from coordinate 282,210 downwards.
ACCGTACGTCCAATTAATTTGTGATCTTTAGTACTTATATCTGTTATTTAGTAAAACCTTCTAGAACAGTTAGCGCCTCTGTCCAGAACGTATCGACAGACTGCAGACTCGTGCACCCGGTTGTTCTCATCATCCGCATTCTGTCCTCTGGCCTCTGTATGAGGGCCCACAGTTACAGTCCAGCTTGGAGACACCTGGATCCTGCAAAGGGATGCTGGACTCAACAGATCTTAGTTTCTTATGTGGTCTATAAAATGATAATATAGACGCACGTCTAAGATTCTGCCGTCCTTGTCTGTACCGCCCTTGGTGTACGGCCGGAACACAGGCCGTTCCGCTGTGGCTTGGTTTGGTTGGTGGTGACGACGACGTGGAAACTTCAGGTTGTTCACGATTAACACGTGCTTCACACGCTGAAGTTCACCTTGACTCTCATACAACTGAGACATAAATATGGATTATTATTATATGGATTATTATCTGAAATAAAGAATTAAAAAAAAAAACAAAAAAAAAAGCGCACGTTACAAGGTAGGTGGCAACATCCACGGTGTGAGCTCTATGGGTTCCGGTGACCACTTAGCAATAGGTTGTGACCTTGTTAACTTTTCTATGTAATAAAATAAACAACGCGCAAAGGAGCTAAGTTATCCTTAATTACATTCGCGACGACCGCGACAACGACCTCGCAGGCGGATCGTGTGATGATTGCCGCAGATTTAATGAAAACGACGGTGTCAAGCCACTCGGGCTTGCAACATGCCTTTCCGCCAGTGCTCAACATAGGAATTATCAGCCAGATAGGTATAATAAAGGGTAGATATTTGTTGACACTGGAGAAGCAGTAAGAATAGCTCGAGTAAGGCGAGGCGAGTACCTTATGATGTTAAGCTCGACTAATATTTACGTGTTATAAGTACCGCTGTCAACCGCGGCGTGGGCCCGCTGTCAGTACCGGCGCGTGCTTGGACAATCAAGTACCAGGAAACGTTTCGGCACAACAATGCAATATATAAAAGTCAAGTGTTGTTACAATGTCACATGTCTGTGCACGGCAGACGGTAAAAAATCCACTGAGTAGTATTACCCTACGAGAGCTCAGACAATGAGAACGGTTTAAAAATTCGACAATGATACAAAGTCATGCACGCACGTAAGGCCGATATCATAACAAAACGAGTCGCAGATAGCCGCGGCACCCGAGACGCGATCCCACGCACCGCGCCCACCGAGCTGCAACTCTGACACAACTTACTACGCACGGGTCACAGCCGGCTGTGTAATTATTCATTCATTGATCGTTCTGTGCAACGTTCGCGCCCTGATCCTTAAGACTGAGATAGGAATAAGGAATACTTTATAATTATTTCAGGCTTTTATCAACATAGATAACCAACAGACTTCCATTAAGTTTGAATATGTATAAAATTCACTCATCACATTACAAGAGTCAAACTGAATTCTTCTAATTTAAAACTCAGTTAAGTTTCGAAACACGGTAACTGACAAAAAACTAGAATGTCGGTCGGTCGTAGGTCGCGGTGCATCTTGATTCCTGTTTGTGATGCAGCGCGCGTGCTTGTAAGCGGAAGTATAGTGGTATTATCGATTTGCTTATGACAGAAAATGCGTTGAATGGAGAAGGTGGTCGCGCGGGCGAGGCGGCGGGGCGGGGCGCGCTCGGCAGTGCGCCGGAGGAAGCGGGCTGCGTCACACGTCCTCTCGCAGCCCGCTAATCGAGATATTCCGAGTTTCGTGCAAATGCTAGTGTTTTTATGGCGGTCACATTATTGCGAGTGTTGGTGCTGGGTGTTATCGCGGCAGCGGCCGACGGTTTGTTGTTTTTCGTGTTTCGTAATGTGGTTCAGGCAGTCCACGTGCTCGGCCCGGGAGCTAGCCGTGTTTACAGCGCTCCACGCATGCGCCTGGCTTGTTTGCGCCGGCCACCGGGTCACCGGCCTAACCTAGCCTGTCCCCATACTCTATAGCTATGTTTTGGTCCTTCAAGTAAGTCTAGATGTAGAGCTAGAGAGGCACGCGAGGAGCGACGGCACGGCACGCACGGTAAGGTGATCGATCCTGTTTGGAAACTATGTTGTTTGTCCTTCGTAGCCGCGCTATGATTTGTGTTTACACACCGTCTCGTTAGCGTCGTCCTCTCGTAACATTCTTTGCTTGCTTACGATTTGCATACTGCGTATTTAGTTCACTAGATGTCTTGTTTCAAAACAAGAAAAAATAAATCTGTATGTTTCTAATATACGGTCAGTTGACCTTACCAATACAATCCAATTAGTTAGAACGAAGTTAGATCGAACTGCCTTGATTTCGAAGTTCGTTGTGCTTCGTAAGTTAAAAACAATATAATTGGTCCGTCACTGGCACGTCACTGGGTCAGGTATCCAACGATCCAATTACGAACTTCAACGGAGAACGTCGGACTTTTTTTATTTTCTCACAGTTTTGATCATAATCCGGTCTCCGAGGCGCCATGGGGCCCTCGCTTTGATATGAAACAAAACATCGTTATCGGTAAAGTTATTAGTTAACGCCGCACCGGTGGCTTGTATAGAGAGACGTTAATTAACGTGTAGCGATGTGTTGTACGTACGTACGCACGCACGTCGTGAGACCGCGTTACTCGGAAGATGCGTCCAAATATTATTGTTATCCCCATTACGAATATCACTAATTTATATAACATTCAGTAATTTTTTATTGCTACTTACTATAATTTTGTAGTTGCCTATCGTGTCTTAACTATTATTTGATTGATAAATAAATTACGCGCTTTTTAGTTAATCAGCTTAAAATTCATATAATTCGTGTTAATGCTTTTAGGAAAAGGCTTTGTTTCAAGTTAAGGTTTTAGAATTCGGTAACCAGAGCGTTGTGCGTTTATAATTGAAATATTTGACAAACATAAACTTACTACTTCCATCTCGAAGCGATATGACCTGTTTTATACTACAATTGAAAGTGAACCATTGAAATTTTACATAAACAAGAAATGTTTAGAAATATCATCTTATGAGTGTCCAATTAGAATCTTATTAGCCACAGATTCGATCACAAGCACGCATCACCTGATGTTATATTATTTATCACTTCCAATTATAGAGACGGCCGACAAGTAGCAAGTACAATTCATAGACAAATCTACAAATTACTTACACACATCGTTTACAGATTGTTCGCAGTGAGCAGTCATGAGCCACGAATTTTCTATTCGTTATTTTACTTACGATTAGTGCTCTGAACATTCAAACCATCCCTAAGAGTAAGTCATCGGTAAACGACATGGACAATTTGAGGCCACAAACGACTTTCGAAGATAAAATATCTTGGCTGTGACGTCATACCCATAACTCAAGCTTTCCTTATTGCTGTACGAGTCTCAATGTTATCAGAGTAATGTGTTGCGGACGTGGAGCTTATATTTCATTAGTTGTATTGTTTATTCATACATATAAAATATGTATTAATAAGGGTAGTAGTTTCTCGGGTGTACGCAACTTAAACAACTTTTAAGGTTTCATTTCGTATTAATGTATTTATAACAATAATACATGTCGTACTGAAATAGAAGTAGATAACAGAAATAGCATTTGCGTTAAGGCGCAGCGCAGCTAGCTACAGTTGCACTAGTAACGTGCTCGTCATTGCCGTACACATAACAAGTACAACAGTTTCGTTCGCTGCGAAACAGCGGCTGTTCCGTGGTGCTGACCAGGGGCGTGTTTACTTTGTAGTACTAAGGACCCACCATGAGGTCATCTCGATGCTCTAGCCGGGTCACCACGGTCGTCCTCGTTGCTTGTTGTGTCTCATATCCTCTTCGCCACGTACTGCTCGGCTCTAGAACGAACTTCCCATCACCTCTTTCTTAGAAGGACATAGTATAAGTACAAAGAAAAAACCGGAAAAGAGTCTTAGTTAACTGCATCTCAACAACAGTCGTTGTCGTTGAATATCAGTGATCATCCACCGTCAGATGGGCCCAAGATCTGTCTGACTTTGAGGTCGAAAATAGAAGCAGAATAAAGTAAGAATATTTATGTAGAGCCTAATGATAGGAAGTAGAGTGTTAGAGTAGGTAGAGCAAGCCGGAATCGTACGCCCGTTTCTTTAGAATAGTTTCAACCCTGATTAATATCATGTAATATCTACTAAGGATAGAAAGACTTTAAGTTTTCTTATTTTATAAATGTTTTATGAAAACTGAGTGAACTTAGTTAGAGTACTCTACAAAGCTCTATCTAAAAATGTAGCGATATTGTTTCTCTAATCCGTAAACTAGATAAAAGACGGAGGATTTGTCTTAATCTTGAAACTTTGTTTCAAATCGCCTTTGACAAAGTTAGTTTGACATTAACGCTGAGTCTGTATTATATTATTTACCTGACAGGAACAGAATTTTCTTTTCAGAATTCTTTCAGAATGAAATTCTTTAACATCAGATCAATTACACAATTAAGGTTTAAACTATTTTTTTAATACGAATTGTTTTGTTTCGAAGCTAAGATTTAGCTTAGAGAAATATCAAGATTGTAAAACTTGATACTAACATATGCGAGAAGAAAATATGTATAGTTAGGAACAACGGGCTCCAACATTCTGCCGGTGCCGTCAGCGTCAGCGGCACTGTACGATAGTAATGTTCCTGTTAAATTCCCACGATTTAAACTTAAATGTTTTAAGCTGTAATTAGTTCTAATGTATTTTAGGTACATACAGCCGTTTTTAGTAAAATATTTAATTTAATTTTTGATCTAAATTATCAAGTAGAGACCTCAAGTAACAAGGCAAAATCATCCCACGGATCTGCCTGTATTCTGGGGAATTTTTACATTGGGTGGACAAACCATCAGACTCTGCTCATCTTGAACCACGAGGGGAAGTCTGTCCTAATAGTAACACACAACAACCTCCCTACCTATGCTAATAGCCTTGAGAGACTATTTTAGCTTCTCCTAGACGTGTAGGTGAGCTCACGGGGCTCAAACCGGAGTGTTGCTAACATTGGCCCTAGCAGGAGCAGTGCATCGCAGAATCTACCACCGGATCGGAATCGCTGAGAAGATCCGGCGAGAAACTCAGTGGGCTGTGTCTGTGGGTTAATAATAACACACGGCTCCCTCAGTAATATTCCAAAAGTTCTGCGAGTATTTAACCGGGAACTAGATTCCTTTTTGTGATGTTTTTATGTCGGCAGCAATAAACATTGTCGGATTTTCATTTGATTGCACTAAAAGCCTAGAATTAGGTTATAGATGGCCTTGCAAATTGGCGCACAGTACTTTGAGACGTTAGTTGTGGGACGCGGAAGGAGAGCGCGCGGCGCGACCCGTCACTCCGGACAATTCTGGCGAGAGGAGCGCATCAGTCGGTATATTTTTCAAAACGTAAATAAATTCGACAAATTTATAGTTCTATGTTTCCGCTATTTCAAGCCGAAGACGAATTATTGGTTCCCGCCACAAAATGATCCAAATTTTGCATTAACTGATAATTATCTATTTCTTTTACTTCATTATTGTTTATTGTCTTATTCGATTCATTGTTTTTTAAGAAATTTCAAACACTTCTTTAAACGGACAATTTTCTATTTACCGTCTCGGATGTGTCGCGTAATATGTTGGTACTACGCTATCGCTTGATCGGAGATCGTTTTATTTTGTCGGATATGTGCCTAACAGATTCCAAAGTCCAAAGAATACTGCGGGTCGTGCCACATCCGAACAAGTGCAGAAATTGTAATTTGAACGCTTTGGATAAGAAATTTTGATCTACAAAATGAACCCTGTGATCGCCTGGGTGACGAACGCGTTATGTTGCTTAACAGACACAGAAAATAACACACACACACACACACACACACACACAGAACACGTATAGTCACTTCCGATGAAAAACGCATTCTATTTAATAATCATAAACGGTCATCATGTTGGTTAGACCCCGGGCTCAGCGCCGCTCAGCACCTACACAATGCACGAAACGAAAACTTATCTCTAAAAAAATAATGGTTACTGTTTAGTGGTCTAGTGCATCGCACGGGTCTTGCTCTGTTGAGCTCCTACTGACTACTCCTACTAAAGTTACATATCAAAGATAACGAAATATGTCATTTCTCTTGAAAGTTGTAACATCGCAACGGTGGCGCCTCTTGTAAAGGCTGACCCACCTCGAGATATGAGTTATAAGGTCACCGTTTTAACATTACAACGGCTGCCCCGCCCTTCAAGCCGAAACGCAAGAGTGTTCCCAGAGCGAGAGGACAATATGTCTTACTTTAACAAGGCTCAAGGAGAGAATGACATAGAAGGAAGCAGTAGTCAGCAGTACGGCTCTGTTCAGCACCTGACGCTGTCCATGGGCGATGAAGACAGTATCACGTCAGTTGGCCCGCGAGTTCGCCTCCTCTCGGACACTCCAATCTTTGTTTGAAATTTATTGTAATGAATAATACATAACGTGATGGCTGCGTTACGTCGTGAGCCCGTGCGCAGGCGTGGCCGCGCGGATTTCAATACAATAACAATTTACAAATACTATCTTGAGCGAATAATACGTTTAAGATACTATAATTGTTATTGTCATTTTAATTGCTGTAATTAACCTTTTAAATGAAATAATTAGCGGTTTTATTGCTATCAAAGTTCAAGAGCTTATCTAAAGTTCATAATGTGGCGCGGTACAATGTAGAATTAAATTTAATTCAATTACATGTTGTCCTTAATTACTTATAATAAATGTATGTGATAATCTACAATGAAATATTTTAAATTTACCGAAACACTTCACTACCAAAAATTGTACCTGAGTTATTTCGAAGAGCGTGCGTATATTTATTTACATTAATCTTTAAAATCTGAATTTTATCAATCAACAGCACCGTCCGTCGATGTTTCTATAAACCAGTTCGTACATTTTTCCCGCGTTCGTACGTCGACAGGGGCGTAATCAGGAACGCGTAAGAGAGGGCAGTTACCCTCCCTTTCTCAATTTAGCTGCTGCTACGCCAGAGTATCTTGCGTCCTCCTCTTACATTCAAATAGATACCTAGAGAAGTTAAAAACACTTGCGGCTTGATCTCGTATTTATCATACTTTATTATTTTTCAGACGTTCCGAATAGCTTTTCTTAATTATTAGCGGTTTGACAATTAATAAAATACTGAACTGTGTTCGCGAATTATTTACTAGTGTTTAGCAATTTATCCTTAAACGAAGAACTGTTAACAACATCTTAACGAAGTCAAAGTTCGAAGGCAGTCCTGTCGTGTCGGCTGTGAACATATTTCTCTATGCCAAGGGTTGCCGCATTTCTGTAGTTGACCTGATTGTTAGTAGTTATCACTACCCATGGAAATCATTAATTCCAGGGCAGAATCTTTGCTGCTGTATTGGGACTTTAATATTTCACGGCGAGCGCAGCAAATGTAACAGCAAAATGGGCCTTGCGCAATGGACGCCTCAGACACTCAGACTCAGAGTCGTATGCGTAGTTCATCGCCAAGAAACAAGATTTATGGAACATTTATTGATTGTTGGGCGTATTGTAAGTCTATACGGATGTGCACAACCTCCTCCCTCAGCTGCGAAGCAGAAATGCGTTTCGTCTTGAAGGGTCGGCACCGCCATTATACGTACTGTACAACTGACACTTACACTTCATGTTTCAAGATCGGTCGTGGAATACACATTGTGGTAGCCACTAAACATCAGGTAGACCGTGAACTCGTTTAACTGTATAGGTTATATTTAAAAAAAAACATTACGACCTTAGTACGTCCGTGGTTGTTGTAATTTCAGATCTAAGTATTCGCCGTTGTAACATACACTGTTATCGCGCCTAAAACAGATATGTTTTCATAATAAATCGTATTTTTAAACGGATAATAGTTTTAATAAGGTTTTTTTACTTTTTGTTTTTCATATAGGAATTCCAAGGTTTCCTACAGAGCGAGTATCCGCGGTTTATCCACGTAATCACCGGCCGATATAGTTGACAAATATTCTATAATCGCCAATAGATTTAAATGAAACAAGTCCTCCGAGTGCTCTTCAGATCGCCTGGCGGTGCTCAAAGTCAGTAGGAGTCGCACTCACAGACCGAAATCACTTTGCGGATCCACCATTAACTAATAATAACTTAATAACGGTGGATAAGTCAGCCGAATATAATTTTTAATTACTAACATGCTTCACGCACTCTCACCCTCACAAATGTATGTATGTATGTATAATAGTTACATAAATACATGTGTAGTAGAGGTATTGAAGGAGTTAACAGGAGTAAAGAGTTCGTTGAAGTCGAGAACAACTTGGGATTGCACGTCGAGGAACGTTCCTGTTGTTATCAACTCAACTCGCTGGCTTGTATAGTTTCCCAGGAGTCGGTTGGCAGCCGCGGTTGCAGTTTGTAACCGTGCGATGGTTTGTTTACTTCTGACATTAGTTGAAAAAGAATACTTCCGATTTTAGATCCTAAAATTAGCTACGAGATCACATGCGTTATGGATTTAGCGCGTAAACGCCGTAATGTTGTTGTCTTTTTAAAACACAATTTAATTATTACAGATTAGTTTACAGCCCTCGTGATTATTTATTGTTTACACACTTAAAGCTATTGTTAGGTGTTAGGATATGAATATACATTATACAGTCAACAACCCCAAACTGGTATTTTCTTCTCTGTGCTAAGTTCTGGAAACCTGTACGAGAGACAAGAACAAGTGGCTTGACAGTTGGAATGCTAAAAGTAACAAAGATATCAACCCTTACCGAGCATAGAACTGCGCTCTGTGGTCATTTGGCAATTTGACAATACTTAAGGACTTCGTACTTTATTTAATTCATCTCTGTCGATAAAGTAAAGCACATAACATTAATTTTATCTCAATTTAACTTCACGATCGTATACACACTAGAAAATAACTCAAAATGATTGCCGTCTGAAATAAACCCTACAAAGCACAAACACGAGGATTGAATTTTCAGATAATTTGGATAAATTTTCAATAAATAAGGTACAAGAGACGTTATCTCAGAAGGGACAATGAGAAACAACTCGAATAATACATTTTGAAGATCAAAGCACGAAATAAACAGCAAGAGCTTCGGGAATATCGGTCTGGAATAAGCAACGCTTATCGAGTCTTGGCCTCGCTTTATCGAGCATCTCGTGCTTTTCATACTCGACTCTACGGGTTGCCAATCTTTTAATGTAGGGGTGGGGGACTAGGGGCTTAGGTAAACCACCTGAAATATATTTAACTCTTCTAGCGGATAACGTAAATAAGTTATCTTGCCCAGTAGTATCTGACTTTAAATATGTATTACAGCGTTCACCAAATTTGGAACATAATTATCTTAATGTCCTCTTTGAATTTTAGTCTCCAGAGATGTGAATCAAGGTGAGTTCATCATCAAGGCGAGAAAGGTTTCGGATGACTTTCCCGGCGCTTAAAATCGATGTCTTATACACAATTTTGTTCGCAATCATCTATAATCGTAAGGGCTGGATAAAGTACACAAAGAAACGGGTAGATCACGACTTTCTGGTGTTGGATAGTCTTCATTCAGTAGTGGAACACCATGGGCACATATAATTGTTGTGAACTTACAGTAGGTACGCGATATAAGTTTGGACGAACTCATTTGGCTCAAACTTGAGCCAGTTTATAGCCACAATCAGTGGTCTGAAATTTTCATTTTATGATGTACTTAATGAGTTTTCTCTGTCGGACACTGTGGCTTCGCTATTTACCTCCAATCCTTTTTATTGCGGTAGCAAACAGTTAGTGATAGTTGTGCTAGTGTGCTAGTGAGAGTGAAATTCCATTTTCATTCAGTAGTGACATTTCGGCACAACGCGCAGACCAAGTTCCAAAGTCGATTAGGTCTTTATCTAAAACTCTCATTTTAATTGTAAAACAGACAAAAAGGGGTTCCATTCCACATGATATATTTTGTAATAATGTTCGGGCAGATCTGAAGTACATAGATTATCTGGTTCATTTGACGCGATCACTGAAGCAAATCCGTGCTCTGTGAGGCGTAGCGGCCGCTATCGTTGTTGGCACTTGTAATGTCAGTACACTCCACTGTACTGTTTCATGTACATAGATGCTTCTTGTTTACCTAGCGTTTACTGAAGAGTATGCTCACGATATTTAGGAATGTTGTATGGTAAACTCGAACTAAAAATTTACCCGTATTTGGGCGAGTCAAAAATGGTGAATTAAAAAGAAGGTCAACATTCAATATGTAAATGGATAATAATAACATGCATCATAAAATCTAAGCTGAATGAGCTATTCGATAAAAGATGCCTGGTATAGCGGACCAAACTTATTTTGTTTTTTGTAAAAAAAAATCTTCGAAAGCAGACGAGTGTAGAGCGTAGGACTCACCTGGTCTTAACTGGAGTTACTGGTACCATTGCCAAGGCTATCTCAGCAATGACAGGAGCGTAGTTATATCTAAAATATTTTGAAACTTTTTTCGAAGGAGGTATGCGCGCTTCTTCGAATCATCATCATAAAAGTCATAGCGATTGGAAAACACCGTGAAGAATAGTTAATTCCAGAGCCGGATGTCACGTGGCGGTAATGATCTCCAGCTACGGATGGTGGATAGCGGGTAGCTATCATCGAACACAAGATATGTGACAGATGCCTTATTCTCGCTAACACCATCTTCAAGATAAGTTTGCATATATACAAGTTCCGAGCGGTAACATTTGAGTGGTCGGTCTGCCAGATCTTTCCTTAATCGTTACTCCGAAAAATGGCGTGGTTTTAGGCAGTGAGGGTGAACTAATAGTTATTTGGGTTACGGATGCTGTGAAGGTAAAAAGGAGGTAATGCTTCTTCTACAATAATAATTATTCAGAGCACTGGCTACGGAACGTACGCTATTGAACACTGAGACAGCGGAGTCGGAGGGACTTCGACTTGAACCAGAAGTTCCAACTGTCCTAGCTATTTAATTTAGTATTTAGCTTAGGATGAGCACCAGAAAAACCATCGCAATAATGTTCTTCTAACGATAAAAAAGTTTTTCTCTAATGAACATGATTTTATATATGATTTCATTCTTACCTCATAGGGTGGTGTAATTCCCTCTAACACGTGTCGCGTGTTTGTTGCGGTACTACAGAGTAGAATGCTCCAAATATCAACACGTGCCCTTGACATTAACCCAAAGAGCAGGTAGGACGTTTCTTCGGGACCATCTTTTATGAACAAATCTATTGTGTATATGTTATCTGATTTGTGACAGACTATTATCGTCATAGTGTCTGCCGATTATACAGGATGTCTTATCATAACGAATAAGCGTTTTTTTTTTCGAGGGAGTGCTACAATGATAGATCAAAACCGGTACAAATATTATACACTCTACATTACTTTACCCGTCGCTTGCGACGAAGGGCTCGACGAGTGAATTAGCCCATAGACACAGCCCACTGAGTTTCTCGCCAAGTCTTTTCAGTGGGTCGCGTTTCCGATCCTGTGGTAGATTCTGCGAAGCACTGCTCTTGCTAGGGCCAGTTTCAGCAACACTCCCGGTTTGAGCCCCGTGAGCTCATCTACACGTCAAGGAGAAGCTGAAATAGCCTCTCAAGGCTACCAATCAGCATAGGCAGGAAAAAAGTACATTACAATATTTTCCTAGCTAAATAGTCAAAAACAAAATCTTTAATAATTTCAGCCCGTCCTTCGGAGAACATTGTTAGTGTTGAATTGATAAGGACCACTCAGTGGTGTAACAGAATCATCACCGGGTGCGTTTATCGTATAAATTGCTGTAACTCAATAGTGTTCTGCAACTTTTTTAAGAAGACACCCTTTGTATTGAAAACTTATACCAATTCAACTTGTTAATGTTCATCAAGTTGACATAAGTTAAATTCCCAGGTGCGCTTTTATGAAACTTTAAAATGTAATTTTGTTAGCTCTATGTCAATGGGACATTTGATAAATTCGTAATTCAGTGACCCTATAATCCAGTGACGTCACTTGGTGACCCTCAACTTTCTCCATTCAACCAAATATACGTACATATCTCTCAATTTCCTCCCCAACAATTTTTTTATTCAGATGCAAATAAAACCTTTATCATCATCATCATCATCATCAACATTCCATAGTCGTCCACTGCTGGACATAGGCCTCTCCCAATCTACACCTTTATAGAAATTTTCATTGGATTGAGTTTAAAATAAGTATTTATATTTAAATATTATGGGTTTAGTATCTTACTCTCTTGTATTTTTGTCGAACATTTTTTATAAATATATGGTGATACCTTTCAATGCTTCCTACGTAGGACCACGAGCACACCGGCGGAACCGCCTTTCTCAGTAAAGCGCCATGCTGTGGGACACTCAGTCACTTCGCTATAACAAGTTTTTGCTCACACGCGCATGACTCATACCTACGTTAAGAATTTAATTAGAAAATGCTAAAAATATGGGAATAATATTCGATAGCTTCTGACTATCATTCTTAATAAATTACACTGGTCAACACTAGTCTTACCACAAGATATCTGCTAGCTAATACCTCTTTAGACACTTACCCTCATTTGGTAAATAGGCAGTCGTTTTTTTGGGTTTTATTTCAATTATGTGAATTTTAAGTATACTCAAAGTGAGACTGTGTGAATATACCAAAAAAGTGTAAAGACGACCCTAATTCATTTTGTTATGTTTATGGTGTAATTTACAAAAATCAACGAACTTTCACAAAACTTACATTGGAGAGCTATCTATCACCAGTATTTTGGCTTCACCGTGGCTCATCAAGACTAATTGAGGATCCCTCATATTTTTTGTCAAATATTTATCTCCGGTAGAGTCCTCTGGGGTACGTCTCCCGCCATTGGTTTATTATTTTTTTTGATTAAGACGATAAATCACAATGTAAGCGTATTTTTGTATCTAAGAGAAAATTTTCCTGAAGTAAGCGATGCGACGGCAAAAGAGGGTTGGACCTCAAACTAGGAAGTTAATTAAAGATCCAGTGTTTGGACACAACAGAATGATCTCGATAAACGAGCATAGATGTCTTTTAATAGTGTTGTTGCAAATTTTCTTTGTTTACCATAAGAGTGGAAGCCACAAGAATGGAGAGTTTGTTAGTGGTTTGTTATTATTATAACTTATTAAGCATTGACTTGCAACATGTCACGAAATTCACTTTTTAGATACACACCTAGATTTTTACTTTGAGAATTTGAGAGCTGTGAGCTTGGAGCTTGGAGAGACGTTCCATCGCGACATTTCAGAGGTGGCAAAGCGCTATAAGGGCTAATAGAACCTAAAGTAAGGCCGCGTACTGTTGAACAATGAAAAGGGAGCAACCAGGAGTTAAATATGCTAGAAAATCTTAAAACATAATTTATTCTTACTTTTTTCTTATCAGATTGGATTTATTTATATATTAAAACAAATAAGATTCTTAACCAATAGTTTTTTTTTATTACTTACTAGCGACCCGCCCTCGCTTCGCTTCGGAAACATTAAATTTTATAATTGATTGATAGGCGAAGCCCGCCATGTTGCGCGCGGTACGACAATAACTGCGGGTGACGCCGCGGGGCGAAGCTAGTCTAAAAAAAGCAGCCTAAGTTACTCTTTATATCATCAGCTACCTATCGGTGAAAGTTCCGTCAAAATCGGTCCAGCCGTTCCAGAGATTAGCCGGAACAAACAGGCAGACCGACAGACAGACAAAAATTGTAAAAAAATGTTATTTTGGTGTATGTACCGTATATATATTCATATGCATGTAGTAAACTATTTCAATATTACAAACAGACACTCCAATTTTATTTATATGTATAGATTTTACTGACGGTCCTTTTAAGTAATTACCCTTCTCCCTTTAAGTATCCTTCCAAGAGTAGTCGTTTAAATATTTAATATTTTTGGAAAAATATTACCAACTTGCACAGAATAATGAATAGGAATGAAGAAGTAGGACAAATATTAATTTTTTTTTAATGTATAACTGTGCAGCTCTGGGTCTAGGTTTGGCATGCCCCTTTGTTGCCCCGTGTTTATTAGTTAAAATTGAACTTAAATATTTTTGTCAAAAAGCGTTTTGCAAAGTCGATGCTCTAATCCTGCAATCAGGTAGGAATGTTTTAATGGTGTGAGTACAAAAAAATCGTGTGTCTTACGAAAACTAGGAGAGCAAAATTCAACGAACTCACATTAGTACTCAGTGAGTATTCGAACGTGTGGTATATTTATTTGAGCATTTCACGACGAACCGTTCGTTGCGTAATTATTATTGTCGGTTAAGGCGAGATTTACCTATATCTAGTTAGGCAACACTGATTGATGAGCGCTGATATGCCCTTCTTCAACGAGGTTTGCGGAGAGTGCTTTGCGCTAGACAGCGCCCTGGATTTGCCCCTGGGATTGCTGATGTCCATGAGCGACACATGTCCACAACTACTATGTTTGTATTCGAAGTTATGTGCGTCCACTTTCATCCCCTTGCGTAATGGTCTTGAACTAGATTAGGTCGGCTCCGCTTATCCGTTTGGTTTGATTTAGTTCACGACCAGTCGCCAGTCTGGCGACAACTTGCCTTGTAATGCCAAGCTCAAACGAAGTGTAGATACTAATGCTATGGATTGCTACCATTGCCATCTGTATGGTTTCATCAACCTTCGGGCGGACTACATCCGCAGTTTGTTCTAATTGTGATTTTACTAATTCTTCAGTAAAGGTACCTTACACCGCACATTAGTTATATCTCAACACAATGCAGACTCAAAAATATAGAAAATAGAAGCCTTTTCTTTTTCGTTTTTTTTTCTTAACGTCGTCCACAAATTTATAAATTCGTTATGAAGTCGGCGAGACATAAATTACCCCCATCATACTTATCTCGACCTTGTATCTGATTATCTTCATCTATAAATAAGGACTCTTTACACAAATTACAGTGATAAATTCCCTTTTCAATTTTCAAGAGTCTATGAATGTGTGAGTCTAGTAAGCGTCCTTCGTTTAAATTAAAAATCATGTTTCAGTCAGCCACAATCACGAAATTGTGTTCAGGAAAGCGTTCGAAATTGTTAAGTAAATGAAATAGCTGCGAAGCTAATCCGTTAATATGTTCTTTGATAAAAATATTCTATTTCGATTCAGTTTCATTTGAAAATGTCGATCAAGTTTCTAATGAGCTTTGTATTCTTGGCGCTGTGCCGTGTCTTCCCTTCAAACAAAATGAAGGTATTTATGGTAAGCATGCGCTGTTTGACTTGGAGGATTACGCGTGGCGATGCGATCTCCACTCCAAAGAAGAGCCGCGTCTCTGCGCGACGGAAATTCTAGTGCGGGCTCCGATTTCGGCGAGCCGTGCCCGAGGCGTGGTGTTGCCGCCTGGTAGACACCGACCTACAAGCGACGAGCAGTCGAAGTGATCCGCCCGGTCCTCTCGGACTAAGTGAATCGCGACCGAGAACGTCTCATCTTCCGGGTGACGCAGCTACTCACGGGATACGGCTGTTCCTTTACTAGCACCTCGTCGCTCGCGTACTACCGCTTTCGCAGATCATCGTCGCGGAGATAGGACCGGACCTGATCGACGAGTGAGGCACCTGCAAGAAGGCAATCTGCTCTTGATGATGGTCACGGAGTGATCTGCAGGAGTTTGAAGCTGCTCCGAACGCTACCATCACTTTAGCGCGCTGGCACAAGAGTATGGGACGACGCGTCGGCGGCTGCGGTCGCCGTTGTTGTAGGACATATCGTGGAAGAGCAACCCGCAGAAGGAAGGTCGACAGTGTATCGCGTTACGACCCGGCAGGCTGGCTCGGACCCAGCTGACGGACCGTCGTACCGTGAAGCAGTAATGCGTTTGAAGGGTGGGGCAGCCGTAGTACTCTAGAAGTTATATGTATTTAGAACTAACATCTCAAGGTACCTATGTGACGAGATTTACGTTGTAGATACTGTAAAAAAAACAATTTCTATAAATACATGTTTGCGCGTACCTGGGCCCATTTTGGGTCACAAACAGGCATTAACGTGATTTAAAAATCAAACGACGGTTTGATTCCTTATCTTTTTGACACAGTCAGTGCGGTTTGCCTTCCAGTATTATCAGTATTACACAGTCAAATTACAACGCACTGAATTCATTGTTTTTCCTGTGTACCTATTAATACCTACTAATAATTAAATCTGGAGGATGTACATTGCGTACAGTTAAAATAACGAAATGAAGATCGTGCTGTGGCGTCTTTAACTATAAATCCATTAGAATTAAATGATACGCAGCTTAAAAAATGGCTGTACTGAAATTAATAGTTTGCTGTTATAACTGTACGCGTCAACAGTGGCTTTTTGATGAAAATATTGACTTATGTTCACAATTGGCCCCGGAAGGCGGTGTCGCGAACAGAGTCCTTCATGACGAAGATCATATCACGGTTACCTATACTCGTAGGAAGCATTGACAAGCATCCATTACCGTCAACAATACACTGTCAACTGGGTGTCAATCGAACTCTAAAGGTACGTGCGACCGTCACGTATGTACATACATAGCATTATTTATAAAGATATAATGCCGAAGCGTGCGCGGTCCAACAATAAATTAATATGTGCCCATTGTTTAGTCGTTTACTTGTCCATTCGTCATACAATTTCCCACTCGGATCCGCCGAGGCAGCGGCTTGTATCGCAACTAGATGTGGCGTGCTTTACTCGTTCAAGGTCGACGGTAATGGAGCACAGCTTTTTGTAATACGGCCGTTTTGAGGTTAGTCACGGGGGCGGAAATCGATGTTCTAGAAGACAAGCAGCCGGATAGTTTAGGCAAGATGCCGGTCTATTGCAAGTTCTCTTTGCCTACCACAAGTTCCGGTGTAGTGTCTTTGCTGTTCTTTTTACTTCTTTAATAATTTTACTAGACTTTCTCTAGGATGGGCTTGAGTTATTAGGTCTCGTTTGGAAGCGCTAAGGCTGCTGTTAGCAAATGCCATCCCTCCTGGTTAAGCCTTTGCTCGCCCTCCTGTCCTGGTGAAACTGAAAAGGCCATCGGGACACCAGTAATCCTTCCTTCATGTTAATTTTGAATAATTAATAAACATTCAAGAATAATATCCTACAAGTCTACGAAGTAATTTTGTATAGGTATGCTGAATTTTTATGTCGAGTTATCTCATAATTTGAATTTTAATGTAGGTACTATAAATCTCTTCAATGGCATTTGTGACACGCAAACCGTAAATCTAAAATAAAGAAGTATATGTAACTACATCTTTACACAATTTGCGTAAAAAAATCTGAACAGAAAAAAAATCTTGTTGATTTAACAACAGAAGCCTCTTGATAACAAACATATTATATCTATGACATTATATAAACACACAGGTACTTATATAATTGATTGTACAGTATAGATTTTTCCAATACCTACAAATTGATACTCAAACAAAAAATATACGTGATGCACATACGTGGGTTTTCTCCAACGTATTTGACGAATTATGTCAGCTCATCGCGCCAGAGAGCACTGACCGAGAAACATAGGTAACCTAGATATTTAGCTCTAGAAGGTTACGCGGGAATAATTGTGCAGTGTAATTACATACATTGACCGGATTTGTGGCAGTAAAAATAATATTTATTTGTGAAATTATGTTTTCATTTATGTTACAACAAAATAAGTTATTTATACCTAGAATAAAAACTTTCAAACAGCAAAAGTCACAAAACATTGAATGTTTTCTTCAGTTAAAAAAACAGGCAATGGGATCCACAAATTTGCTGTTTATGTATTTTCAAACATTAATCATAATTAAAGATATAAACGGTAGGGGCAGTAGTCGTAGTGAGTAGTGTAGCGTAGAGCGCGGCCGGCCGGCAGGCTCGCGCGGCGGGCCCCTGACCTTGCCGCGCCCCCCGCGGGCCCCGCGCGCGCCCCCCGCGGCCTCCGCGCGTACACCGCCTCGCGATTCACGTCTCACTCGAATCATTACGCTTTCTATAATTAGTATTTTTGTAGGCGTACAGCATCATAATATCGTAATTTTTTTCTCGCTACGTTGACGCTGACGGACAAGCGGTTTTACACGCAACCGTCGCTTATCCATCCCGGGAGATGAAAGTATTATGACGACGTCGCGACGTGATACCTACGCGCTGCGTAAACAGGGATACAGGGATGTTGCATGTCGGGGCGGCATCTAAGTTCGAAACTGAAGTTCGTTTGCCCATAAACATCACCAACGTAAATGTCACTTCTTCACAATCTTTGAGATATAAGTTCGAAGTCTTATCTTTACATTACAACTGCCCCACCCTTTAAACCGAAACGCGTTACTGCTTCACGGCAGAAATAGACAGGGTACCTACCCGTGCGGACTCACAGGATGTCCTACCACCAGTAATTACGCAATTTAAAAAAAAATCGCGATGATTTTTATTACACGATGTTATTCGTTTACCCGGATAATCATTCGTGAACATGAGTTAAATTCGTATTTTTATTAGAAAATCGGTACCTGTTTGCGGGATTCGAACACCGGCACAGTCGTATCGCTCGATACGAATGCACCGGACTTCTTATCCTCTAGGTCCGATGACAACGATCACATCAATTCAGACCCACCTACTTGATGTTATTACTTCTTGTCTTCTTCATTGCCTATGATACGATTGGAACATGAACCGTACGCAGTAACATACAGTCAAAGATTCATATAAAATAATACATTAAGAAATTCTAAATAGAAATTTAAAGCAGGTCTGATTGACTTCTGAATACAATTAAAGATAAGTTAGCTCCGCTTTCCACTTCGCAGATATAAACTGTTGCAATATTGCAATATCCAAAGCTCTTCTGCTTAACTTCTTGTTTATTTATTAACGTGTAAGAGTCTGCGTCGCGCTCATATAAAATCAATTAGTTGACAAGGAAATTCTGAATATCGCATCAACTGCATTCAAATAGTTTGTTAAGGATATTCGTAGGTAAAATGCGAAGGAAGCAGAACGTTTTCGATCACAAGGAGAATTGAAACTTATTTAATGATGTAAGAAGGTCGGTTGTACGGTGCAGTCGTGTCAGCGGACCAGCGTGCTGGTGTCACTCCTGACCTGCGACAACCGGCCAGTGTGTGACTAACGAGTCGACGTACCAGACAAATGCAGACGTGCAATAATCTTTTAAGCTGTTTTAAGTCACAAAGAATACCGTTGCTGTCTGTCCTTATATAATGTAGGTCACTCTTATTACCCTCGTAGACGCGAACACGACTGGTGGTAAGGAGCTACCAATCATTGACCCTCGCAATGCCAATACCACTGCCAGTCGTAAACGGTAATGGTCACTGGTCTAACTGTCCACTCTGGACAAGGTAAAGACTCGGTGCCCCCGTGACCTCCACCAGGGACATAACGCCAACAAAGATCGTGACGTCCGAAGATAGTAGTGATGCTAGCGGGTAGTAGCTACCTTAGTTTCTTTTGTTAACTGAAAATGGCGTATTTAAATTAGTTTAATGCAAACCTCGTTCCAGTTTTGCTAGCGCATGGACTGAGCGCGCTCCAGACGATGATGCGGCCCAAATGTGTCATACAATGTGCACGCGGTGAACTGACAAGAGGTCCTACCACCAGTAATTACGCAAATTATAATTTTGCGGGTTTGATTATTGTTACACGATGTTATTTCTTCACCGTGGAAGTCAATCGTGACCATTTGTTAAGTACGTATTTCATCAGAAAAGTTGGTAACCGCTTGCGGGATTCGAATACCGGTGCATCGCTGGATACGAATGCACCGGACGTCTTATCCTTTAGGCCACGACGACTTCAACTGACTGGCTACCGCCACAAACAATATATGTAAAAAGGATTACATTTGTTGTTGGCTTCTTGAGTGTCGCTTCAATTATACGGGTAAACTATAATATGCTAAAATAACAAACAAGTATTTTAGATCTCGGTACAGACTCAAAAGCTACAATAGATAAAGATTAAATTTACAATTCTTAAATGATTTTTTTTAACAATGTATTGAAAACGTGGTGCTTCGTGTTCAACCTCGAACCTGCGAACCTCTTTCACAAGGGACACGTATGATGCTGGTACAGGTATGGTACGATAATTTGCGAGTGCGGATATTGAATGAAACCCTATTGTATTAAAAGCAGAAACATATTTGTTCCATAATATGTAGTATATTGTACTTGAAGTATATAGCGAGCTACTTATACTGGGAGGCGTACCTGTGGGAGCCTGACCTGCACAATCGAGCAAGTATTGGGTACTGAGCTGAGGGGAGTCACCCTCCTTGCAAGGACAAGCGATTCGGATATTTTTGGGGCCCTAATCTCGCTCAAGGACGAATTATTAATATCGAGAGATGTTGTTGGAATCATTTGGGTTTTCATATCAATTTTGTTACGTGATTTGAGACAAAATTATTGTTAAACTTGTTTTGTAGTTAAAATGTATTGTGTTTTTTGCGAAGCGTATACTGGAATTTGTATTAAAAACACAAGTAATGCAATACAATATTAAGGCCGACATTGAGAGCAGTGATGCTGAAACTTCAATCCTTTAAAGCTCGGCCGCACACTGTGTGGTGCTTCTATCGGAAAACGTTGCGCAACCGTTTTGCACTTGGCGTATCCCCCATACCCTTGCTAATTTAATTGAGTCTAAGTCGTTCATGTTCCAACAAAAACTAGGACAAACCCGTACTGCAAGGACCGGTTCATTGTTCTCCTCCTTCCGCTCAGACTACAATATCGACTCATAGTTTTGAATTTTTTAATAAACGGATGTCCATTTCTGAGCTCTCCAATCAACATTAAAAGTATATAGTGTTTAATTTAATATATTGGTCACAATCGAATCTTAAACTAGTAGAACAATTTAATGCCTCTACACGCAATTTCAGCTATAATAATTGAATGCTGTTGAATTCTGAACATGAATATTTTCGTTTTCATTAGATTTATCTAATATACAGGGTGTCCCGCAAAGCGTATGCTCATGTAAAAAACTCATGTAAAATTAAACTGCAAAACTTATTACAGCGAATATTATTCATTTCAGTTTTATTTGCAAAGGCAAAAGAATTGCTCTTACTAGGGTTTGTGTTAGCAGCGTCGTCAGGCTTGAGCCCCGTGAGCTCATCTACTTGTTAGGTTACGGATCGTTTGGAACCTTTGGGTCTGCGGAGGGACTTCGGTTCCCTCTGTATTTTGTACCGAATGTTCCATGGGGAGTGCTCTGAGGAATTGTTCGAGATGATACCGGCGTCTCGTTTTTACCATCGCACCGCCCGTCACCGGAGTAGAGTTCATCCATACTACCTGGAGCCACTGCGGTCATCGACAGTGCGTTTCCAGAGGTCTTTTTTGCCACGTACCATCCGGCTATGGAATGAGCTCCCCTCCACGGTGTTTCCCGAGCGCTATGACATGTCCTTCTTTAAAAGAGGCTTGTGGAGAGTATTAAGCGATAGGCAGCGGCTTGGCTCTGCCCCTGGCATTGNTCATCGACAGTGCGTTTCCAGAGGTCTTTTTTGCCACGTACCATCCGGCTATGGAATGAGCTCCCCTCCACGGTGTTTCCCGAGCGCTATGACATGTCCTTCTTTAAAAGAGGCTTGTGGAGAGTATTAAGCGATAGGCAGCGGCTTGGCTCTGCCCCTGGCATTGCTGAAGTCCATGGGCGACGGTAACCACTCACCATCAGGTGGGCCGTACGCTCGACGGCCTACAAGCGCAATAAAAAAAATAAAAAAAAACCTAGCCTCTCAAGGCTATCAGTGTAGTTGGAAAAAAACATCCTGCGACGTTTTGAGTTCTTCAAACTCTATTAGGCCACCACATTATAACGTTTGCTGTATTTCTTTAGATTTACGGAAGAAATCGGAAGTTGCTGGGATTTTTACAAAAAAATACATTGATTCATTTTTACAATTATTTTTACACTTTTTGTGTCAAACTTGATTTACGAACATAAATCTTTTTGAGACAAAAGTGATTCAGGTTATCACTTATGTAACCTCGACCTAGAATATACAGATTATTGATCATGTGCCAAAGAGGGCTTTATGAAAGCGATATCATAGTGACAGTGCCTATTTGGCGGAGAAAAATGTATGCAGTGTGCGTACTCAATTCGTACGATCAATATTAATACGATTGCTTCCTGGTGTGAGCCCGCACGGGTAGGTACCATCGCTCTATCTATTTCTACGGAGAAGCAGTAATGCGTTTCGCTTTGAAGGATGGAGCAGAGGTTGTACCTACTGTAGAACTGAGACTCAGAACCCAATGTCTCAAGGTGGGAGGTGGCATTTACATTTTACATGTCTATGAGCTCCGTTTGCTATTTATCACTAGGTGGGCCATGACTTCGTCCCCCATCTAAGAAATAAAAAAAATCTCATCTTTTTATATGTGGCAAGCCTTATTTTTATTACGAATCATGCACTGTACCTTACGTAAAACATATTTCAAGGTCTGGCAGAAGAACAGTTGGTTAGTTGTGTTCACTCGTCGTTAAGTACTTATGTACTTAACCATTTACTTGGTAACGACCTTTTTCGTCGAATTTATTATTCTACTAGACCTCTACCTACAGTTTCCGGCTTGATATACCCTTGTGGGACACCCTGTATAAAGCCACTGTTTTATATATGACCTTTGATTTGAAGGAATCATTAAATTAGAGAAAAGGAAGTTATAAAATACCACTGAATCCCGGTCACGCTCGCTAGTTCTATGAAAAATAACGATTTCTTCAAACTACTCGTGCGCCACCTGTCGTGCTTCGTCCGTACTACGAGAGACACTTTCCCTGATGTACTACCATACCAAGTCATCATAATTTCATAAGGGCTTTTCGAAGGTTGTTTTTTCTTTTATAGTTTGAAACACGCAAAGTTCTCCGTATGCTCTTCCTCGTTCTGTCCACACGCTCCAGGACTGGGTAGACCCCTTCGGTATTTGTATTTGTTGGTCCAGATTGTGGCAGTCTAGATCGGCAGCCAATGCTTGTTCTATCTAGATTAAAAACATTTAATTTAATGGAAAAAATGTAATTGTAACTGTATTATTATTCACTTATAGAGAACAGTTATGTATTGAATTGAACCAGTTTTACAACTTTTACTGCAGATGCAAGTGCACCTGCTTTTGAACCCTTGGAATGTGAGCTCCGACTTTGAACTTACCACTCTACATTTCAGTTAATGTGAACAAATGTGGATTCACTTATTCTTGGCAGGAGACATGTGCTTGAAGTCTCAATTTCTTTAATCCAAGTCCGAATGTAACAATACTCTTCGAAGTAGACTCGCACGCAACCTTGTAAGGATAAACACACATTCGATACTGCTGTGTCAAACGCTTCAATACACACGACGTATGTACATCTGTATACCAAACGTTTTGCGTTTATAATATTTGTTCAAGGATAAACCTGCGACACGGTTAAGAATTAACCTCGATTCACCTTTTTATCGATATGATAGTGATGTTTGTTATTGTTCTTATCGATAAATTTAATGGGAACATTGTATTTTGGCAGTCAGCCAGCTCTCGCCTCTCCTTTCACTTTGGAAGCCCACTGCGTGCTCTCAATGCGAAAGATTCGAGATAGAATGTGTAAGTTTTCAGTTTTATAAAAAACGAAGATTCAGATAGTGAACATTCCCGACAGGATAACAGCAGGCAGGTCAAGCTTTTAGCAAGCAGTCTATGACTGCAACTAAAATTAAGATTAGTTAGCCGTTATCAAAAACGGCTTACACTCGATTCAGTTTGAAGGACAATAATAATAGTGACGTGAAGTATATTTTTAAAAATCGATATATCTTTATCGATATTTCGCATTAGTTCTACTGTAGGTACAAAATTATCCTTCGTCATTTATATGTAAAATTATAATTTTTATTCAGATAATAAAAAATCAGGAATGTGACAAATTTTAAACAGCTAAGCGTGTTTTTAAATTCAGTAAATTAGTGTTATTTCTAAAAGCTGTAACTTATTAAACGCTAAACTTATTCTAACAGTTTCTGAATGGGCAAAGAGTTATGATTGAACTATAGAGTTAAATATAGTGAGCAAAATCTGAATGTATAATATATCGTGAGCATGGTTGGAAGTACCCACATTTGGTTTTAATTAGCCATAGTGGCTCCTAAATCGTCTTGAATCACAGTTCGGTTTCGCCTCGGGTCTCGCCAACAATGAAACTGCGCATCACAAATATCGTTTAATTATAAAGAACCTTGAGATTGAGTTCCTCAAGAAATTTAATTAATGACGATTCGTTATACCATACAACGCAAACGATAAGGTTTCTCTATTGGATTGTGTACTGTATTGTTACTATATTATGTAGCTATTTCAAATTAATACTTCGAATGCCAGGAACGCTGTTAACTTAGTCCGTACCATCGCCCACCTTCAAATATTTTTTTAATTTATTGCCCTTGTAGGCAGACGAACATACGGCCCACCCGATGGTGAGTGGTTACCGTCGCCCATGGACATCAGCAATGCCATGGGCAGTGCCAAGCCTCTGCCTCCTCTTAAGTACTCTCCACAAGCCTCGTTTGAAGATGGACATCTCATAGCGCTCGGGAAACACCGTGGAGGGGAGCTCATTTCAAAGCCGAAGGGTACGTGGAAAAAAAGATCTCTGGAAATGCACTGTGGATGAACGCAGTGGTTCCAGGTAGTATGGGTGACCCTTTTAGTTAGTCACCGTACAGCAGCACGAACTGTGGCCGACTTCACTTTTTTCCTTGCTTCCTGTGCTTTTCGTGGGGTTGATGTAAACGCGCCACTTCCGGAACCACTGTCCCATGGTGGCTACTGCGATCTGGAATTGCCGATGCAATAGCGACTTTTCCTACGCGAGTAGTAGATAGCCGTGTCATCCGCGAAGAGCGCTAGATGGGTCTCCGCAGACCGGGGCGACTTCATTAACAACACACTGCTGATAGGATCTTGCCGCGAACACTAGATAACACGAAGCCGCGTTGCGTGATATCATCTCGCATGGGGCCCTGCAAGATTCCATTCAACCTCAAATTGGATATAATAATATGGTTTGCAAAAATATATACGTAATATCGACAGCGGTCGTCCCATCACTAAATGCCAGACAGTCTAACTGGTATTCGGTCATGGGGCCGGAATTATTTCGGAAATCTGGTTAGACTAGTCGCCCGAATGATTCTTTGTCCACCCATGAATGACACCGCCGAATGGCGTAATGTTTTTGTCGCTTCTGTGAGAACAGCCGCTGACACAACTCCGATCCGTTGACTCTTGTCCAACTCTCGTTTTGTAGGTCAGGTATCTATGTACCCCTCGTTTTTCATCATATCAATTCAGGTGAATTTGTTTGTGGTATATAAAAATAAAAGGGCATCTTTCATACGTACAATATGTAATTAAGTACATAGTGTTAATGAATAATAAAAGCAAAATAAGAAAATTGAAATGATAACGCTACATAATCTGTTCATTATCTATAACTGTTCTGAAATATGTATGTACATATTATAATAAAAGTAAGTTCTTAATTATGTCGTTAATTTTTAACGTCTAAATGAGACGTTTAAAATGGATGCGCATCGCATTTAGAACGAGACGATATTTAATTATAAAATAGATTCCCGCCATTCTTGGTACGTGTGAAAAGTGATTGTTACAAAACATAATGTCTATTTTCACAAGATGTTTTTAAAAACTTTTATACACGATTTGTGTAGATTTTGGGAACCCGAAGCGCGTGGCGGCCCCGGTCGACGAACTCTGCGCCATAGAACAAATATAACAGATGTTGACTATCAAACCCTGTGACTCTCAGAAGACAATCTACAAAACAACAATAACACTTAGAATACCTTGAAACTTATTAAGCGAGTGACTTTCAGACCATAATAGAATTTTTACATCACGATTTAAAACATTTTGCCTTTTTGATGTGAATACCTTGAGTACGAAGAATTAAACATAGTTACCAGCCTGTTGGCAATATGTGGTAATTGTTAAGGTCATGTGTACATAGATGGGCAATGATTCTGTCTGAAGAAGACAGTTACTTTTTTTCAGTGTGAACTCATAAAAAACAAAAAGAATCCGAAAATGTATAATAATTCTCACATTTGCGTCAATGTAAATTTTTGTTATTGTAAATGAACAAAAAATGTTTTCTATCAAGTAGTATCTACTAAAAATAATTGTATTTTATAATGTTTAGTTAATGAAGAATACAAGTAACAAAATATGCAAATGGATTTAAAAATGACGTCTATCTAGATGTTTTAATTTATTAAAATGATGTTTATATAATTACGTTTTATGTTATTCATTTAATGATTATACTAGTCCAGTACGTCGCGAACTGAATGAAGTTGAAGCACGGTATAGTAACCGGCAAACATCTTGAGCAAATGACCTTGACTGCGCAGAACCGAATTTTATCACTTTAGTGGTGAGGGTGAGGCGCGACGGCAGGGGAAATCGTATCGAGCGCGTTATTGGTAGATCAGTCGAACCCTGCGCCCCGCACCGCGCCCTCATTCCGCTTGCTCCCAAAAGTACGCTTGCGTACAGTGGAAAGTCTATCGTTATTAATCGTTAAGTTATATTTTGTTATAATTGCTTGCTGACTTTGTTGCCATTGCTATTTGTTGAGTGTTTGTTGATTTTTTATAAAAAATACACTATGCCGCGACAAACTGGTGTAGTAATCAAAAGAAAGGGTAGAAAAATTGTGTACGACGTATATTGCTTCATTATAAAACAGGGGAAGAATGATATGGAAAAAGTAAAACAGACTTCGGAAGCAACAAAAACATCAGTGAGTAATGTTAGGTGCATTATTAACGAAGCTAAAGGCTCTGGCTTGCTCGCCGTGTTTGGGACTCCGGGTAAGAAAAGATCAGGGAAGAAGAAAGTTACCGGAATGGATAGTTTCGTTCAATCTGTAATAAAAAGATGTAATCATTTTTTTTTTTTTTTTTTTCCTACCTAAGCTGATAGCCCTAGCGGCTATGTCAGCGTAACCCTAACTTTAGTAGGTGAGCTCACGGGGCTCAAACCTGACGATGTTGCTAACACGAACCCTAGCAAGAGCCGTGCTTCGCAGAATCTACCACCGGATCGGAAACGCGACCCACTGAGAAGATCCGGCGAGAAACTCAGTGGGCTGTGTCTGAGAGTTAATTTACTCGTCGAGCCCTTCGTCGCAAGCGACGGGTTCGACGAGAACGGTGACCGGTGCTTGAAGTACCTAAAAGCACCGTTAGTGGATCAGGAGGATCCGAGATGACGTGTTTTGGGCGACGTCGACTGCTTTCCATTCTGTCCGCAGGATCGGGAATGTAGTTACCGGCGGCCACGATGAGAGGGTTCTCGTGTCGTGCCGCTTTATCGA